>PVJA010016345.1:0-43619 GCA_004027025.1 Myocastor coypus | reverse complement strand
CCAGGCTGGTCTCGAACTCGCACCAATCCTCCTGCCTCAGCCTCCTGAGTGCTGGAATTACAGGCATGCGCCACCACGCCTGGCTAATATTAAAGTTTTTAAAGATTGCACAGCTTGCAGTTATTTGAGTTTCTTTCTTTGATTTTTGTTTCTTTTTTTTTTTTAAGATAGGGTCACCATCAGTTGAGGATGGCCTTGAGGTCACTACGTAGCCCAGGCTGACCTTAAACTCAGAATGATCCTTCTATCGCAGTCTACCAAATGCTGGACCTACAGGAGTGTGCCACCACACCCAGCTCCTGCCTGTATGTTGACATAAGCATCATAAAATACTGCTAACAGGGTCATCCCACCACAAAAAACCAATTGATAAGAAAGAAGACTGTCATACTCCAAAATATTAGCTGTTATTTTGAGTACTAGTCCCTCATTTTCCTATGTATATTCTTATATATCTATACTTACAGTATGCACAAAACTTTCTTGGCTTAATCTTAACTTATAGATTTTCTTCTATGTTGGTATATAGCCTTTATATAATCATCAACCTATGTCTCAATTAGTGCTTTAATAACATGTATATAGTTGATTATTTACCCATAGGTTAATATCAAATGTATTTTCTATATTTTTGCAATAATAGAGTACTGTATTAAAATGACTGTCATTGTTATAGATAAGCAGATATAAGATAATTGTATTATGATTGTATTAATATACTGTGAAATTAGTTCCCCCTTCCAAATTGTGATCCTTTTTAATGCCATGAACAGCATATGAAGGATTGAAATTATTGGCATCAGTTATTGTTGCTTATATATTTTTGTGATTAATTTTATATAAAGCTATTGTTCAAGGATGTCATTATTCATTCTTCAATGATATCATTACTTATGCTCCTCTAATTGCTCACAACACAGGAAATATTTCTTAGTTTTTAAAACTACTTCTTCTTTTATAAAAAGACCCGAAGCTCCTTCCTTTATGATTCAATGCAAAATATTGTACTGTTTTATTTCATCTAAATTGCTAGATGGTTGAATATCAATATGACAAAGGGAAGGGAGTGAAAAAAAAGTTAAGATGTACATAAACCACAATATTTATAAAAATGTTTTAGAAAAAATCTTTTGGATTAGACCATTTTAATAGATAGTCCTCTGGTTATACAACTCAAGAGCTAACCCTTAGGAACTTCTTAATTTGTGTTTCATAAAATATATCAGCTAAAATTACAATAAAATAAGAGACATTAGTTAAAATCAGGATGCTGATCATCTATGTATTGGGGACTATGTAGATATTCTATCAGGAAGGAGAACTTGGGAAAAAAAAATACTCAGTCAATTCTGCCGTAATTATATACAGTGGTACAAGGTATAGGATGCTTCAGTCAATGACCTTACTTCTTTCTGGTTGTAACCAACATTATGTAAGAAATTCTGCCACAAGAATCATGGGAAGAACTCAGTTTGAGGACCAAATGCCACAGTATCTAAAGGATGTGAGTCAAGCCAACTCATCAAACTGCTGATCAACAGCCGCCTTCACTTGTGTATAAGATTCAGTTTGAAATCAAGTAATAAAGCATTGCTTTGTGAACCTAGATGATCACCTGGTGTGTTGGAGAAGGGCCATTGTCATCACTCAGAAATCCTCAAAAGTGTGTCATCAAATTCATGATAAGCAAGGAACCAAATAACTTCAGTAGCATGACAAAAAATTCTGGTCATGTATTACAACATGGCATATAATTTCCTTCATAAATTTCAATTTGTTCAGCATTCCCTATGAAAAATAAACAAAATTCATAATGAACAAAGTAACCAGGTTATTAAAATCTGACCCAAGGTACTGGAGGCAAAACACAATACTGTGCATTCAGAAGGCTTCTTTGTAAAACTTGAAATGTTCAATAAGTCTAAAGAAAAAAAAATCCAGCCTAAATGAGCAGTTGGTAAAGCAATCAGCCCTTCCCATTGGAACAAGCAACAAACATATGCAAGAACCTTAGCATTTCCCCTTTGATTTATAAGTCTCACAAAGGCGCTTAACAAGGTGGTACAGAGCTTCTAAGAGCAGTTGCAGTCAATTTATTGTCTAAGTTGTTAAAGATGTTAATTAGATTAGGAATTTGCTGAGGCTCTTTTATTCCTTGCAGAAAGAAGTGTTTCTCGTGTTTCTCTTTGAAATTCAGCTTTGTGGCATGAAAACACAGGAAAGAAGAAATCCTACACTTAAGGAAATTGTAGGGTCCCACTGAATTCCATAAAATTGTAAAAATTCCAATAATAACAGTTACAAAAGAGCCAAGAAAGTACCAGAACTGTTTTCAGAAATAATATACTCGGCAATCCTTGCATTGTTTGATGTCTATAAGACAAGTAGTGAGCAGAGCCTGGATGGTATATCTAGGAAGCCTGGGCTCGAGAATGGAAATCATATCAGGAATCGAATCTAAGTATGCACTGTGACAAAACAAAGAATTTCTCAAAAAAAACAACAACAGGCAACGCATTTTTATTCCAGTGCAATAGGCATCACTCTGTAAGTCATTTTAATATTCTGGACAAATGTTATAATAGTGAGCTGTTGCACAGACATTAAAAGGGTTATGAGATACTTCGCTTTTTAACGCTGTTTCAGAAAAATATTTTGTCTTAACTTAGATAAAAGAAAACATAAGAATCCAGAAAATCATTTACCTTAAAGAAAAAGAACACAAATGAAATTGTTAGAAATTTAAGTGGAAAGACCAAGAAACAAGAATTCCATTGAATTAAGTGGGCCTAGGTGAAAAGTCGATGCTAGGATAATTAAAAATAACACCAGAAAATATCAGTTATAAAGTGTGTTCTCAAGCCCTTGGGTTAAAAAAATCTGTTTCCACATATTTGCTTAGGGTAGCTTGAAACAAAAATGTGCATTTCCTTCCATATCAGGGTGATTCTTCTAAACGCACTTAGGAAGAAGCTGCATCATAAGAAAATACAAAACGAAGTACAGTAAGCATGTAACATAGGCTGCTGGATAATCTAAGAAACCAAGTAGTATGGATACTCATTCAAAAAGGAGAATTCTTCAAACAGAATTCCCTTATTATGCTACCAACAAGAGCCACCGATACTTTTCGAGAAAGACTGCAGCCTGTATGAATGAGGTTTTCTTAGTCTTTTCAGAGCAGTCTTTTTCTTTGAGTAATTTGAATGAACCTTGCATACTGAGCAATCCTCATTTTCCACCCCCATGTTGGCCATCACAGTGGTTCTCAGGGGAAGGGGACGTGGTTCAACTGATAGTCAACACCCTTCCAAAATGTCCCAAGAACTGAGATGTGGCTAAACCTGCTTTCATCTGTGTGGCTAAGATATTTAAAATCGACTTAAATCGCTCCAAAGTAGTGGTTCCTCTAAAATAAAGTGAAATCATTTCTCTAGTAATCCCTCTCCTTGGATTTGTGTCTACAGCCAAATTGTTAAACTGAACCCTAGCCCCGGTAGGGCTGTAGTTGGATTTAGGGCCTCTAGGAAAGTCATTAAGGTAAAATGAGATCGTAATGGTATGGGCTCTGGTCACACAAGATTAGCGACCTTGTAAGAGATAGCAGAGAGCTCACTTTTTTAAATGTACTTAGGTCAGGGCCTACGGGGTCTACAGGGACTCACAACGCAAATCAGACTTGTAGTGATCTCCTATTTTCAGTCTCCCAAGTGCTGGGATTGCAGGAACACACCACCGCACCCAGTCTGAGAGCTCACTTACTGCCTATGTGCTGCAGCAGAAGTGAGTGGTCAGAAGTCTACAGCCAAGAAGACAGCTTCCCCCAGAAACGAAAATGGCTACTACTTGAACTGGGCTTTGAAGCTCTAAAATGATTCAAAGGTAGATTTCTATTGTTTGAATCACAAATCTGCAGTGTATTTTGTTATAGCATCCTAAGCAAAGTGATGCAGGTGGTATATATGCAGGGTACTGCTACAACCAATGTAAGGGTTTTTCTATATTTTCATATAGGTTATAGTACTAGTTCGGGGATTTGCTAGTGAAAAGTGCTAATTTCTTCGTATATAGTTGTTACCTGGTACACAGAGTTTACTCCAGAGCAACCAACAATAGACTAATCTACAGTGTTATTTCACCTTCTCCACAATATTCATCTGTGGTCTTCTTTTCCAGTTCTTCATACTCCAGCTCTTTGAACTGCAAGAGTTAGTACATTTCTAAGTTCACCAGCATTTCCTTGAATAAATATAAAAAAGGCAAGATATTGAATAAATTTCTTTTCATACTTGCTGGTAAACTTTAAGTATACCTAAAAGGTATCAAAGATAACACTGCCCTATTCTCCATGAATACTCTAAAAATTTATTTTCATAATACATATATTAATACCTTTATGTTTTATAATACACATTATGTAATCTTTCTAATTTTAGTATAAATAATGATTCCACAGTTTAAGATCCACATCCATAGTTATTATAATTGAATTTAAAAAGCTTTCTAAGTAAAAATTTGAAAGTTCAGATTAAATAATCAGTCTCAAATACATGGAATACAATTTGAAATTACCTGTATATTTAGGAAGCCATTTTTTTTTTTTTTTTTTTTTTGCTTTTTGAGACATGGTCTTGCTATGTATTTCAGGCTGGCCTTGAGCTCACTTTTGTAGCAGGCTGCTCTCAAACTTGCAGCGATCCTCCTGCCTCAGCCTCCCAAGTGCTGGGATCACAGGCATGTGCCACACACCCAGCAAGGAAGCCATTTTTATATTTATCTTTAAAAACTGAGAAGTTAAAAATATTCAGGACACAGTGATAAAATTCAGCATATATTATAAGTTAAATAATACATATAAATATATGTTTATAAAAGCATATAAAAGCCGGGCGTGGTGGCTCACGCCTGTAATCCCAGCACTCGGGAGGCTGAGGTAGAAGGATCGGTGCGAGTTCGAGACCAGCCTGGGCTACAAAAGTGAGCTCAAGGCCAGCCTGAACTGCATAGTGAGACTCTGTCTCAAAAAGACAAAAAAAAAAAAAAAAAGCATATAAATATATTTATTTATGGATAAACTTTAAATATATATAATTTTCGCCCCAGTGATAAGTTTGTAAGGAAATATGTAGAAGGTGGACAGTCTCAAAGGAATACATGGTAATACTTAGTTTTATCAAATCCTCTCATGGAAAAATATTTTTCCCTTTGTATTTTGGGAAGTATCTGACTACTATGTAAAAGGAAAATAGTTTTGAGTCATGAATTTATGTGCATTGCTTATTCACAATCATCTGCTATCATAGATTATTTGGTTTGTACTGATTAGATATTTCTCATTTTCCCCAACTGGATTTTATATTCTCACAGGGAAGAAACCCCAAATTTATGATCCTTAACTTTGGCTAAATATTTTATTTTCCTCAGGTCTTCTTTTTTTTTTTTTTTTCTTTTTAAATTTCATTTCTTGTTTCCTATAGAATTCTGCGTCACTTCTCTAATCTCAGATGTTCTACTTATACTTGCCTTATCTCACTTAGGACATGTTTTCTCTTACTTTCTAAGAAAAAAAGTAGAGGCTATTAGACATGAACTATATACTATCTTCTTCACAAGGAGAGGTAGAGAGATGCAAGAAAAGGGGGAAAATTAAATGTAATTAGAAAATACTGATGACCACAGGATATTACAGAATAATTTCAGTGATGGAAAACCCTTGAAAAGGCACTGGGGAGATAGCTCCATGGCACAAGTGCTAGCCTGGCAAGTGCAAAGTCATCAGTTTGAACCCTGGTCCCTAAAAAAAAAAAAAAAAAAAAAAATTATTGAATGACCACAAAACAAGAAGAAATTTCCTAAAGAAATATAAAGTAACACATAACACAAGATGAAATAATGAAGATGAATCATAAAATGGTCCAGGTTACAACATGTAGATGTTTTTGAAACTGAAAAATTTAAAACTGTATTCTGCTGTGTGTAAAAAAAACTGTCCAGTCCACAAAAAGAGCTGATTTTGGGGACCTGAAAGTTCAGGCAAAACCAAGGGTTCAAATTCAATATCAAACCACACACACACACACACACACACACACACACACACACACACACACACACAGACATGCATACACACACACAGGCATGCACATATGTACTCACACACACACACATGAAATACTCCCACAAAATTGTTAAATTTTGAGACCCAGGTATTCTTCTAGCATCCAGAAGGAAGAAAAGAGCCTACTTTTTTTTTTTTTTTTTGAGACATGGTCTCGCTGTGCAGTTCAGGCTGGCCTTGAGCTCACTTTTTGTAGCCCAGGCTGGTCTCGAACTCACACCGATCCTCCTGTCTCAGCCTCCCTAGTGCTGGGATTCAGGCGTGCACCACCACGCCTGGTCAAAAGCCTACTTTTGAAGAAGTAAAATCTAATCAGGCTCAGATTTCTCCTTTTTGTGACAATAAACATTCCATACCGGAATGAAAAAAAAATTTCCAATATTTGACAGAGGAGAGAATTATAATCGAACCATCTTACTTTGCATTGTAAAGGCATCTTCGAATTTATAAAGTTTTGGGAAAATGTGCCAACGTAATACTTTTTCTTTCCAAAGTTTTCTATGTGGTCTGATGACACAATCCAGTGCAAAACTCATAAACTAGGCAGTCACAGTAGGAAGAGCTTTGCCGTTGATTCTTACACAAGTGAGAGATCAGAGGTAATGTGAAAGAAAGCACTTTTTTTTAGCCTGTTTGAGCCAGAAACTTTCCAATTAAAAAAAAATATAAAGTAGAATTTATTCAGTTGCGTAGATTCAGTCTATTCATGTGAACTGGGAGTATTTACCTTCAGATTTCTCAGCCTCCAAAGGGAAATGAATTGAATTTGAGAGTTTTAGCCAGCTTCTTAAATAATTGTCACTGTCCCATCAGAAGAGGTGTATTCTGTTCTGGAGAATTTAGTACATATACACAGTAAATGTGTATCTAGATATATCTATAAAAATATAGTTTATAATTCTCTGTTAAACAAAAGAAGAAAAGCAGCAAGAAAAGAGCAATGTAGGCCAAAAAATTATCATCTTTTCTTCTAAAAAGTACTTAAATGATTTGTTCATAATTTAATGATTACATAATTGGAGGTACCATAATTTTCATGTAAAGCTATTTTCATTAGCAGAATTATAATCACATTTATAACAAATAAATGCAAAAGGTAAATAAAGCAGGCACTTCATATAGTAAGGAAAAGAAAAACAAGTAAAAATAAACAGCAAGTTAAATAATCTATGAATGACTGAGTTTGTCGTGCTCTTATAACCCTTATGACATCCCACTCACCTATCTTTTCCTCAAGCTTCTCAGTCAGCCTTGCTTTATCTTAGCCTGGGTGGCTTACAAATAATAGAAATTTACTTCTCACAGTTCTGACAACTGGAATGGCAAGGATCAAGATAGATTTTCTATTGTGTGAGAGCCAACTGACTCCTACCTGCTCGGTTGAAAGAGGGTACAGCTAGCTCTCTGTGGTCTCTTTCAAAGGGGTGCTAATCTCACTCACAAGATTTCTTTCCCTATGAGTTACTTCCTGTGGTCCCATCTCCGGGTTTCCTAAATACATAAAATCTCTAAGGCAGGTGGCCATTTTGATCATCACATTTTAGGATATCAAGTCCTGTCCAAGTCTTTTTTATCTTTAAGATCGCCTTAAAAATATAATTTCCCGCTAGCTGAGCGTGGTGGCTCATGCCTGTAATCCCAGCACTTGGGAGGCTGAGGCAGGAGGATTGGTGCGAGTTCGAGATCAGCCTGGGCTACAAAAGTGAGCTCAAGGTCAGCCTCAACTGCATAGCAAGACCCTGTCTCAAAAAGACAAAAAAAAAAAAATATATATATATATATATATATATATATATATGTATATATATATAATTTATATATATATATATACATATATATATATATATAATTTCCCTACTGTATCTGTCACTTTCATTTTCTATTTCTGACACACAAATTTTCCTACACAATATTTCCTAAAGATTTTGCAGACCCCTTACTCTCAATATTATGCAATTGAAACATCTTCGATCCCCACCTCCCCCCATCAGGATTCTCCACCAATGTCCCTAATTTAATAAAGCCCAGTGTGACCCCATCAGTAGCCCACGTCATAACTGAAGAATGATCCTGGTGTCACCTCTTTTCTAAGACAGTTCTTCCACTCTATCAATTCCAGCTAATCCTATGGATGTTTCCAGCTAACTTTCTGACTTCCAATCAGGCCTTCTCATGCCTATCTTTATTTTCCTCCAACCATTCTCCATTAGAGAAAAAAAAATTAAAGGCAAATGTCAGCATACCATTCTTCTGTTAAAAAGCCTTTCTGTACCTTTTAAATTGAATTGCCATATGTCTCCACTTATGCCCATGTCTGGGCATATTTTTTTACTACTACCTCCTCTCATTCTCAGGAGTATCCCAACCTCCACAATGATTTATATGGCCACTGTCCTCATGAATTTTCCTGCTCTGATCCCCTCTTCACCCTCTTCTTCCAGTGTGCCCCATGCTGCATCCAAACTTATTTTGTGTACTCTCGCCACGGTAATTCTCATTTTCATATTCCCACATATATTTCCATATCCATTCTCCCCCCTCTCCTCTATGTCTTTGTCTCTCTCTTCCCTGTCTCTCCCTCTGTTTTGACTCCCTTCAAAAGAAGGGAGTTAAAAAAAATGACTCTAACCAGTTACTTTGCAACACTAAAAGAACTGCTCTCAGTTTTTCATTTAGTAATTTTTGGTGCTTTGTATTTTAGTGAAACTGTTACTTGCTTTAATTTTCCTTATTGTCTTTAAATCAAAACCAAAGTTCCTACTATGCCTTTCAAAATATACATTATCTCACTATCATAACACTTACAACAGGTATTATAATTGTTTTTTGCTCCTAAGGGGGCTATAAAAGATACCAGCATGGAGTCATCTTGTTCCTCATTTTATGCCCAGTTCTCTAACAGTCACCATCAGTTAATAAATATCCATCAAGGCCATAAAAATGTAAGTACATTCTTGAGCATCTTAAAAGAATTAAAAGAGTATCATTCATAATACCTTAAATCATTGTTCAAAACTCTTTCTAGTATATGGCAATTTTTTCCTTTGCCTTGGAATGTTTCAGTAAAAGTCCTATTGCCTTTGAAGAAGGCAAACATTTCTTTAAAGACCGGCATATTTACTGTGCACTTAGAGGATGCCAAAAACATTGCTTTTTCTCCTATTGATTGTAACTCTACACTAAATACAACTCTGATAGATTAATTTTGAAGTAAGCCTCTAATTCTCAATGGGATTGAGAGACTCAACTTTCCTTCTTGGTGAACTTAGTGGCCCAGTTCTGGTGACTGGGTCTGCTCAGTGTTCTTCTGTTTCCTTTTGCTCCAAGTAGTTGGAGGTGTTCTCTTCCAGGGTGCCTTCTGTTCCCTCCTCTTTTCATGCTTACCCCTCCCAAATTCTACTTTTGTTAACAATCAGAGGCCTGAAGTACTTGGGGAAGATACATGCACTTACCGTTGGCTGGGCTTCTAGCACACTTGAAGACTCCCCAGGTGTGCAGAACTGGGGACTAATTACAGCCACTGAGATACTTTGAAGCTCTTGCCTCCTCTGTGTCTCAGAGAAGTCTCCCCTGATTCAGGTTTCTGTGTGGGATTTCACCCTCCTGCCCCTTGGTTTCGTGGTTGGAGTGCTAAGTGCGGATGAGATCATTCTTGGATCAAATCCAAAGAGTGCTTTAAAAATTTAATGTATGTGGGTAACGAATAATGATCTCACAATATATATGACCCAGAGTACTTGAGCGTGAGATGTTACTGAATTACCCTTAGGTAACCGCCACTGTGTCTGGGTGGTCACTGGTAGCAAAGGAAGGTGAAGAGTGTCTTTGAGTGTGTGTGGTGGAAGGAGATGTGGGGAGGGGAGGTGGTTTGCTGCATCTGTCCCAGTGTATTCATAATTTTAATTACAAAAGTTATTTATAAGTTTAATTTTTAAGTGTTTTATATCTGTGTGGAAGCCTCATATTATGTATTGCACCATTCCTCAAATTGCTAGAATTTCTATTAAAAACCTATTATTGGTTTCATACCTAGGTGGCTCATAAAACAAAAAGGATTATAAAACTTCTAATATTTTTCAAACTGACTCAAGTATCTGGAATGTTCATTTAGTAAGAAAGTCCACTAATAATTCATCATTACTGAATGGAATCGATAAGATGAACTTTTAGGGAGAAAACAATGATACTGAAAAGCATAGTTAACATGATTGAAAGGTTCTATAACAATAATCGAAGATGTCTCTGCTTGCTAAATCATTCTGCAGGTCCAAAGGATTAGGTGAAGTCTAAAGAAAAAGTGTGAAATGAAATGGTTTTATAGTTTAAATGTACATATGGAACCCTCAAAGTTGAGAGCCTCAAATGCTTTTGACACACTAGAAATCACTAAGTCTATTCCTTTGTCTTTAGACTTGAGGTTATACTTCTGCATGGAAAAACATATGTAATCTTAAGTCTACTCCATGACCACTTATGCCCAGAATAAAGGGAACTCTCAAAACCAGAATGCTTATTTTTGTTTAGTGTGTACAACTCCTTAGTTATTCTTTTTTTTTAAATAGTATTGACTGTTTGCACTGGTATAGAGGAGTTTAGCAGCAATTAAGATGTAGTTCCCATCTGAAAGAGTTCACCTTTTCCTGAGAGGGGCAGATGCATAAGTGATGTTCCAACGGTTCATATGGAACATGAGGCATAAATATTGAGAACTTTAGGAAGTGAGAAGAGATGCAGTAAAACCTCTCTGGGTATTCAGGACAAGTATCGTGTTGGGGGAAACAAGAACAAAGATTTAATGGTACGTACAACAGAAGGCCTGCCATGACACACAAGAAATGTGGCATTTGTGTTGCTTAGAGTGTATATTGAGAATCATAGAGACCAAATATAGGGGTTGGGGAGATAGCTCTGTGGCACAAGTGCCTGCCTAGCAAGTGCAAGATCATGAGTTCAAACCCCACTCCTGAAAAAAAAAATTTTAAAAACCTGAATATAAAAAGGAAAGGAAAAGGTAGTATAGGATCTTAATAGGACCATATTCTATATTTTTAAATGTTTTTTTGCCGGGCGTGGTGGCACATGCCTGTAATCCCAGCACTTGGGAGGCTGAGGCGGGAGAATCAGTGCGAGTTCGAGACCAGCTTGGGCTACCAAAGTGAGCTCAAGGCCAGCCTGAACTGCATAGTGAGACCCTGTCTCAAAAAGACAAAAAAAAATGTTTTTTATTATAATTTTCTTTCATTTTGTAAAGGAAAGCAAAAGCAAGCAAAACAAAAACAAATACAGAATCAGGGTAACATCCAATACATATAGTTTTTCAAAACAAAAATAACTGATTAGCAATGAATGATATATTACCTATTTTTATCTGTAAATATTGACTGGTAAGTTTGGGCATTAAGAAGAGTAATGCTTGGAGAAACGTGAGGTCAGTTATTAACCATTTTGATGAGAAATTTGTTTACTCACTTTTTTTTTAGTTCTTTTGAGTTCTTGATTGGCTGCCATGCTGCATAGCACTAATACTCAGTTTGGCTCCATGCCATTTACCAGAAAAGTTCAATTAAGCCCTAAATAGTCAACAACCTATTGAATGAAATAAGCCCAGTCACCACATGCTGGAAGGTTCCAGGTCAAAATGCAATGATAACATTTAAATGCTTACCCTCCATTTCTGTAGTCACTTCACTGGCCACTTAAGCAACCCTGAATTAGGAGATTATTGCAATTACCAGGGCAAGGGTTCTAGGGCTTGATCTAAAAGGTTAACAGCAGGATATAGGAGATGAGGATGGAAATCTGGAGAATATGGTGGAAAATGAGTAGAACCCAAAATCAGCTATGATGGTGGGTAATGCGAAGACCTTAAGGGTGACTCCAGAAGTCTGAGATGGCAGAGAGTAGCCAACTGGGATAGGAATACCAAGACAGTATGTTTAACAAGGAGATGCCTAGTGCAGGGTTATTTGCTTTGACTCTGGTGTTTTGTGGAAATGTTCACTAAAAAGGTAACAGGAGTGCTGAGAAAAAAAAAATTGAACAAGAAGTTAATTAGGTCCATCAGACAGAGGGGTCGAGAATTGGGAGTAACAGCATTTGAGTCTTCTAAAACTTTCAAAATACATATGATTTGCAGGAACAGAACCCTGAAAAACTTCAACACATAAGAAACAGATGGAAGAAAAAGAGGCTGAGACTAAACATGAAAGGAAAACCATGCTGCCACATCCCTGCACCGACCTCACAAATACATGGATAAATATGAAGTCAATTACCAGCATTTGCCTTTATTTAAAATATGTTTAATCAGTGGAGTTGAGTTCTAAAATATCATGTAATATAATTAGCAAGTTCCTGGTTTGGTGGAAGGATGTTCATGTGGAGGTCAGAGATGAAGATGCTTTGATTAGAATTATTTGCTGATGCATTTTAAACGATGAGCATTTCACTTATCACAATGCTGGATATATGAGTCTGACGTATCCAGGATTTAGAAAGAATTCTTTACATGTGAAAAAACCTAAGAACTTATTTTTCCCATTAAGGTTGTACTTCTTTAAAGAAAAAAAGAAGTCCAAAGTAAGACTTAGAAGAATACTGCTGTATGAAGAAGCCAAACTGCCTCAAAAAATAGACAAAGAAGAGTTTAACAATGCTTTCAGAGCTGAATGTCTAATCCCTTAGAGAAACGATGGCTTTTATTATCAAAGGGAAAATTCAGGATGAATAAGAAGAGAATTTTAATTTCCAGGAAAAATTATTTGTTGAGAACAGAAAAAATACAAATTTTGCACTGTCCTCTAATAAACATCTTCTTTCATTGGATAAGTTTGTCTCTTAAATTATGAAATAGTGTATCCTTAAAGATACTATTTTTAACTTGTCTTATAATGTGCTATTCTTATTGATATGTGATACTAAATTTATTTTCTTTTATTTTTTGGCTGGCTCAGGCTGCCTTAAGGGCTGGTCATGTAAGACTTGTGGAACTGTGGATTGAATCTCTGTCCCCTGTGCCTGACTACGTTTGACCAAGGAGGTGCTTAAAAAACTGAGCTAAGCCACAGCGCACACCCCTACACACACATTTTTTTAGGGAAGGGTCTACAGGGTGTCCAGGGTCTCACTACTAGAACAACTCATAGTGATCCATCTGTTTACATCCTCCCAAGAGCTGGGATTAGAGGCGCGCACCACCACATGAAGTCACAATTGCAGTCTCAGCCTGCCCTGAGGGGGTGGGGGGATGTTGGCACAGCGGACCTGGGGATTGAACCTCCAGCCCCTGCACCTGCTTTCAGGATCTTTAATCCACTGAGCTGTTTGGCTAGTCCCTAAATTTCACATTTCAAAATAATTCCTCTTATCCCCAATTCTACAGATCAGTGATATTTTGGTCTGAATGTACACCACTTCCCCAAACCTCTGTTAGAGGGATAATACTCAAATTTGTACTTCACTGGTGGAACCTTGGGCAAACACTAATATTAGAAGTAGATGTAGTTGTAAGCAGGTGGCCTCAAGATTGCACCTGTGGTTTTAGAATAAGAGGAAGACAGGCCTGAGCTAGCACCCTTGCTCTCACTACGTGCTGCCCTCTGCTACTTCCGAAGACAAGACCTTCATCAGGTGCCTATCAGATGTGACTGCCATATTCTTAGACCACCCAGTTTCCCTAACTCTAACCTAAATGAAATACTATTCATGAGTTACATGGTCTCACTTTGCTGCTTCTTCAGAAACAGACTAAGATAAGGAGAATATCCTTATCTTAGCAGAAATATTATTTGTAGATGTATATATAATTACATCTTGGATATGAAGTTGATATTATAGAGCATGATATGTAGAGCTCTGCCCAGTTCCCAATGTAGCAGAGGCCTTGGATAAGCCACAGAGACTCCAGGACTTCTGAACAAGAGCGAAAACATTTTTTAAAAACTGTTCAACTTATGTAGTCCTCTTTTTTTTTTTTTTTTTTTTTTTTTTTGTACAAATAACAAGATGGTCTGCTTAAGGATCTTAGTACTACTGCTCAGAACAGAATTAAAATCAGAGAGAAAAGACTTTTGTACAGCATGAAATTAAGGATATTATACTTCTTCCAAGCTGGAATATTTTCAAAATCAGGTGAGAGTAGTATCAACGCCAAATATAACAAACTTAAAGATTTCAGGTGACACATGCTTTAGCTGAATGTCTATGCAAAGAGTAACTGAATGTTCTGAGGGTTATTTTTTTTTAAAAAAAAATACTATTTTATTCTGAGGTACAGAACACAATAAATGAATTACATAAAATGAAGGTGATGAAAAAAATTGTAAGGAAAAGAAGAAAAGTTTCACTTAGTCAAACCAATAAAGGAATGAACTAGGGAGGAATACTATTTATAATAATAAAGTTCTTTTTCAATTATGTTTACATCAGTTGTTATAATTTTATTCCATGGTACAACTATAAAAACTGAAATATATATTTGCAACCCTCAAGTTAAATAAGAGAAGACAGTTCGGCTAGCTACTTCCTTAAAATATTCAAAACATGCTTTGTGATCAAAATAAAACACTGGCATAAAGATGTCACCATTTTCTCAACGTTTCTAAGCCATAATCTGGGCTGTGCAGACCCAAGGTAGAACAATTATGCCATAGCAGTACCATGACGCTGTGTATGCTGTATTTTTAACCATCATTCTTGTAGCTAGAGCTTCAGAAAGGCAGAATTTTGGAAAATACACACATATAAGTGGACCACTATGAGGCTGTTTGGCAGGGTAAAGTCAGCTCCAAGCTAATTTCACAGGTGAAAGCAGAGACCATAAACCAATGGATGTAGGCGGCCTTTAGAGGCTGGGAAAGCTAAGATTTTCTTAAGGAGCCTCCTGGAGGAATTCAGACTTGCCAAGACCTTGTTATCAATCCAGCGAAACTCTCTGGATTCTGACCTCCAGATGCATAAGATAATAAGTTTATGTTATTTCAAGCCAGAGTTTGTGATGATTTATTACAGAAGTAATTTGGCATTTTTGGTGGAAGATGAAATCATTATACCAGAAAGATTATCATACTCGTGTTTATTTCAGTCTTATGCATATAAGTAAATGATGGACTCCTCAGCAGATACATGGATAATGAGGATATGATATGTTTCACAATGGATTACTCTTCATCCATAAAAAGAAGAAATCCTATTATTTGTAGTAACATGGGTGAAGCAGGAGGTCACTATGTTATGTGACATAAACTGGACGATACAAATACCATTTATCTGAATTTATTTGTTGAAAGTAAGAATATCAGAGGACAGAGTAGAGTAAGAGTCATTAGAGAGTATGTAGTGGAGGGTGGAATGGAAACGGATTTAGTTAGAGGCGTCGAAGAGAAAAGACAAATTACTTGTAGTTCTTCTATAACTCAATAGAATAGCTATTGACTAAAACAACCTATATTTTAAGATAACTAGAAGAATATCAAATTCCCAGTATATAAAAATGATCAGTAATTGAAGAGAGGGACACACATATTAGCTCATTTGATCATGATGCATTGTATTCACACACTGAATTACCATATTGCTCCTTGAAATGTAGAAGCACTATGACTCCGTAAAATTTAAATCAAAAAGAAAAAGACTTCAATTATAGGTAAATATATGTCTTGTTAGACTGCATTGTGCAGAATCAAGCATCGATTTCATGAGCACTACTTTCGTATCACCCACAATTGCATTATTATTCTTTTCTTTTTATACAAGGTCTCATTACACCGCTCAGATTCATAGCAATCTTCCTGTCTCAACCTTCCCAGTGATGGGATGACAGGCGTGCATGACCATGCCCGGTTTCAGTGGCCAGTACAATGTCCTTGGTTTTCCAAGGCCAGCCTGGCATGAGGTACCAGATACTGAACCAAGATCCTTCCTCCTGACAGGAAGGCACTTGGACAGCTGAGCTATTACCCAGCCCCATTTTTTAAAATTTATTTATTTATTTATTTATTTATTTATTGTCTTTTTGAGACAGGGTCTCGCTATGCAGTTCAGGCTGGCCTTGAGCTCACTTTTGTAGCCCAGGCTGGTCTTGAACTCGCACTGATCCTCCTGCTTCAGCCTCCCAAGTGCTGGGATTACAGGCGTGTGCCACCATGCCCCAGTCCCATTTTAATATTACTATTTATTATTCTTTTTATTACTTTTTTCTTTAGATTTTAGAATCTCTTTGTTTTGCATATATCTCTCATATACTCTAAGTTCCTTTTAATGTGTTGGCTTCATTGAATAATGTCCGAATAATATATTAGACTTCTGTGCTCTATATTGTACTTGAACATGTGTTATCTATATATACAACCTTCTCTACATAGTCCATTATATTTGGTTTTGCTTGTAATCTCTTTCCATGAGATCATCCCCTTCCCCTCTTTCTCATTTGCTTTCCCTTCTTCCTCTTATTAGTATGTTGTACCCCCTTTAGACTGTCATCAGTTTATTTCAGTCTCATAGCAAAGTAGCCATTAATAATTCCTTTTACCCCCTCTACTCTACCTCCTTCACATATTCTGCTGATATTCTTTTACTACCAGTAATACATATGACTGATCTGAAAGATCTTTGTTATATTCCTTACATTTGTCCTACAGTTCAACCAATCTTTTATTTTTGATAGTTTTATTGGAGCTATTTTATTAAAAGTGACATCAATTTGGTATAATAATAGAATGTCTTCATAATTATCTTTTACTGTTGATTTATAAAATGATACATATGCAGTGCTCACTGTAATCTTTATTTTGATGTCTCTCCAAAATTCTTTATTGTATAAAATTCATTCTTTAGATTTCCAGGAAAGACATATGGGAATAATAATTTTTAAGCTTTTACATATTCATAAAATTTTGCTTATAGTGTTAGCATTTGAAGAGTCATTTAGCTGGATAAAATTTCTGTGATTCATAGCTTTCTTTTCTTGTATGAGATATAAAACAGTGTTGCCACCCAGTGATAATCTTTTTAAATAAGTACTTGTAGTAGACTAATAGACATTTCTTCCAATTTATTTCATATAGAATTGTTCTGGCAAAGTATTACTTGCTTTTGTCCATTCAAGTTTAATATTCTCAGTTATACAGAGAATTATGACAAATAAAGATCCAAATTCATTTGAATGTAGATAATTTTGAATTTAGTTTTGTAATGTGTTCCACTGGTTTGATTTCTTTCTTTGACAACTATTAATGTATGCATTAAAGGTCTTCATTGTTACTGTGCTTTTCTAATTTTCTTTCTAATTCCTACTTTTCAAAAAGGAGTTATCAGCTGTGCTTTTTCCCATTTAGTCTTAATTTAAAAATTATTTTTCTTCTTTCTCATTCCTTTCTCAGCTTTGTTTTCTTTTTTTAATCATATAACAAAAAGTATAATTAAACATTACTCAGAAAATTAATTAAATATCAATTAAAATATTTAATTTTAATTAAATATTTCAAAACAATATTCTAAAATTCAAATCAAACTGTGAATACAACTTAGAGGCCAGAATGTTGTGTATCATATGTATGAATTTGTAATCAATTCAGAGTACTCACACATGGGCAAGTGAGACAGCTCAGTAGTCCAAAGCTTTCTTAGGAAAGTTTAGGCAACTGCATGGACTGCAACTAGATCCCTGGGACCACATGCTGCTCCAGCCTCACACCCAGGGCATGATGAGCTGGCCATAACACCAATAATGAGGTTAAAATAAAAGAAAATAAAGACAGAGTACTCACACAGTATTTGAATAGTTTAATGTATACAAAGATATCAATTAAGAAAAAATTTCCATGATAGTAAAGAATTGCTAAAAATAAAACATAACATAAATCCTGGAATAGCCAATATATGACCAAAACTTCTAACAGTTTGGGGATAGGATATCATCCAAAGTTCTAGCATGTTGTGGGCGTGGACAGTGTCCATAATTCTTACTGGTGGTCGGGTGCCACTTGTGGGATTGACCTATATATATATATGCTTCAGTTACCTGCATGTCAAATTATTTTCTCATATTTGGGAAGCTTTCTGCTATTAGTTCGCTTATATTCTTTTTATATCATTTTTATGGACTACTTTCTCATTGTTGCCTATTAGTCTTATTTGGTAATCTTTGCATCATCTTACAGATGTTGAATTATTTTTTCCTGCATCCTATTTGGTTTTTTTTGTTTGTTTGTTTGTTTTGTTTTTTCCTATTTGTTTTTAAGAGATCTTTTCTTACTTCTTTGCTAACTGCAATGTTGTCTTTAAGGTCTGAAAGTCTATTCTCACTTTCATTGAAATGGTTTTGCCAGCAGTTGATTGAGGCTTTAAGTTCCTGTATAGAACTTTGAATTTGCTTTGTACATTCTGTCACTGTCCTATATTGCTCATTCAAGGATTCCATAATTTTCCTATTCTCCTCTATTTTTTAATTATTTTTCAAAGAACTTAGTACTTCCTTTATTATAGGTATTATTTCATTTTTAACTTCAGAAATTATTTCTGATCTGATTTCCTCTATACCTTTCTGAAGTTGTTTCTTTACTTCACATGCTATTTATCAGAGATTTCAGGTGTGTGATTTCCAATTTCTTCTATGCTATTGTTTCCTGCATTTGGTCTGGGTGGGCTGGGGTCTGAGAGTGCTTTTTGCTCCTTCTCTGTCATTTTGTCTTCTTACCTTTCGTGTAGAGCTTTGGTCGAGTTCTTACCTTAGCACCAGATCTGGATCTCCCAAGTTCAAACTTGTCAAGGTGCGTGTGGCTTGGGTCTGGCTGCTGAGCTCCACTTCTTCCTACTGCAGCCCTTGGAGGTGAAGCTGCTGAGCCACTCTGACAAGATGTTCTCCTGGATCAGCTGGGTTGGCCTTGTCTCTAGTCACTCTACAGGGAGTTCTGCAGCACTTTGCCACACTGGGCCTGTCTGATAGACTCACAGACACAATCACCTTACTGTACCTCTTCTGGCTTGGATGCTCATAATGCAGGATATTGCACTGACTTTGAATCTTGCCTTTGACTTTTACCTCTATGTGAGTTTTGCTATATTCTGAGGGGACTCAAAGACATTTTAGAATTTGTTAACACCCTTTCCATCATCTTCTTTCCAGAAATATTCTCATTGTGTTCACATTGTATTTGGCCTGGAGCTGAACCTGCAGCATCATAAAATAGACAATGCATGGATTACCAGTATGTAAGCACAAGTACAGCTAATCACTTAAGAAATTAATGCAGGACCTTTAGTATAGTCTATTGCTGCTGTTAGTATTATATGTCGATCTCTACATTTACTAATTTTCTTTTTTCTCATTCTGATTGTCTTTTTCAAAGGAATATTTTTAAAACATTTATCAGTTGTGAAAGTAAGATGTTTTGTTGCTCACTATTTTAGGAACTAAGTAATATACAATGTACCTTTAAATTTACACAAGGAACACAAACCAGCACCTCTATACTTGCAACCTGAAAGGTATCTGTGTGACATGTCCAGTCATCAGCACACATAGCTCAGATCAATCTGTGAAAAAGAGCAATAAAGAGCTAAAACCAGCATTTTTTGCCTAGCCAGGACCTCAGCACAAGGTTAGCCTTTAAGGAAAGGGGAATTAGATTACTGAAACTTCAAATCACTGGTTAAAAATCATGAATTCCATTCATAGATGGTCACTATAATTGCAGAATTTTAAATTCCTTTTATTTCTAGAATTTTTTCATCCTAAAAATGATTTATTTGTGATAGAAAAATAAAAGTTGGGCCAGGGAGACAGCTCAGTGGCTATAAGCACCTGCCTGGCAAGTGCAAGGTGATGCGTTCGATCTGTAGTATCAAACCCCCCCAAAACAAAACAAAACAAAAAAAAAAAACCTCATGCATTCTTTGTTGTGTTTTCTTCAGCTGATTTATTTTCTTCTTATTAGGTTAGTTCAGTTCCTTTTGGTATTAGCCTCTTACCAGAAAAAATGGCTTATAATATTTTCTTCTATTCCATAGGTCTTGTCTTCCATGTTTAAATTTATATGAAACTATTTCAAACATTTACTCTAGCAGAATCAGCCTATTCTGCATAACAGAATAGGCAACTCTTCATAAATTCAGATTACAAATAGAATTTTAAGTTTTAAAAAGCTGTTGTTTCTGCACAGTAAAGGAATGTAGCAACCGTATCAGGTATGTCTGTTTCAACCTTGATAATTGAAAGCCTACTATTGATTAAGGCATACTCCTTGAAGTTTTACTACTATGGAATCTGGTCAATTAGAAGATTTCTTATTTAGTTCCCTGAATATACACCTGCAATTTCATGTAATCACCACAGGCAAAACTTAGGAAGTGTGATTGATATTTGTGCTTCACCTTGCAAAACTCACTTAAAACATTTTAAATTACCTGCTCTCTGTACTTTTGACAGCCTCTTTCAGTTGCGGGGGGAACTGTTTGCACTCAAATATGAATGACCTTTGCGAAGGACCTCAGTATTATTGTGGACTTGGGAGGAAAGTGAGCACTAAAGAAACAAAGCCAACGCCACGACTTGTCTCCATTTAAAAATGCTTCTGGATTTGCCATCAGTGTGCCAGTGCCGCTTCACATGCAAACGCAAGCTTCTCTTAAGAACAATCTTTGTTCTGAACAGAAAGTATTTTGTCTTCCCAAGCAGGAAACCTAATGCAGGGCTTACCCAGAGATATATTTTCCACCATGTGGCCAGGACAATAAACATGGTCCTTTTGATCTGTGTGGCAATGGAAGCTGGAGTTCTAAAAGGAAAAAAAAAAAGGGAAACAAATCTGCCAGAGGTGAGTGTGTGCCCTCAGGGTACTCTTGCATGTCTAGAGTTCACCAAGGAAAGCCAGAGAGATTTCAAATAAACATGTCTAAAGAGGTCATAAAAATCCTAACCAGGGTGATAGCTTAAATCCCAACGTCAAAACACAGAAATGCATGGCCTCCATCACACGAAACTTCTTTGGCCTCAGGTTTATAAATTAAAACTATTTCAAACCTCTATTTTTACAACCATACACTATTCATGTTCCCCCTCCCACCCTCTTCCTCTTATGAATCACACCAATTTGATTTTTCTTTTGCTGCAGGGGGAATCATTTTGTAACTAAAACGAGGGTAGAGAAGATGCTGACAATGAATCCTTTCTAATTTTCCTTAGGATAGGGTTGCCTGCCACTGTCATAACATAGGTGCTTTTTTTCACTGACTGCTTTAAAATATTATCCCCCCCCCCATCACCACGATTCATTACTGTACCTGCGGCCTTCATTTTCACATCAAAATGTTAAAGTGAAACACAGTTTATTTCAGCAATGCTGAAACAGAGTGCTGTTATTAGGAAACGTGAGTGGGTTGAAGTAGGACTCCCTGTGGAGTTAACTTGGCAGAGTTTGAGTTCCTGCCTGAACCTAATATTAAAAGCGAGTCATCAGTTTACCCACACAGCGGGGTCTTCACTTTGTACTTCTTGGTCTGAGCAAGTCAGCAGCAGGCCCGAAGAGCCAAGAGTAGTTTCTATAATTAATAATCAAATGAAAGAAATCTTTATTTTGAAAATTATTTCATTATTCATAAATTCCTCAGGGTTACTCTCTGGAAAAATATAAGACACAAGCAAAACCTAGCTCCTAGGAAGTTGTTTTGCATATTCATGGTGATTATCTCTCATAGAAGCAAAAGGCATCTCTATTCACATCAAAACGAGTTTTACTTTTTATAACTAAGAGAAATTTGAAAGGTGAAACTTTCATGTGCCTCTGCTCCTGTTAGGCAATATTTTTAGATAAAAAATGAGCAATTATCCTTTAGTCATATAAAGATATATATTAAAACTCAACATTAAAAAAATAAAGCCGGGCGTGGTGGCACACGCCTGTAATCCCAACACTCGGGAGGCTGAGGCAGGAGGATTGGTGCGAGTTCGAGACCAGCCTGGGCTACAAAAGTGAGTCCAAGGCCAGTCTCAACTGCATAGTGAGACCCTGTCTCAAAAAGACAAAAAAAAAAAAATGCTCAACATTAAATTTTAATGTTGATTTTGATAAAAGACAAGGACAATTCTATTAAAGATACTGTACTTGTTTTAAGCATTAGCAATAGCAGGAATTTAATTTCACATACTAAGTCAGAGGGATACAAATGTACTTTTTAATCCAAACTCAATAAATACTAGGTATATTTTACAATTCCCTCTCAAACTCTCTAGGTAAAACAACATCAATATGTTCTGATGCTTACTAGAACACTTCTACTCAAGATAAAACAGTCTGTGACTTTTTCATAAATGCGAACCAGGCATTTTTTTAGAAGTCAGTACAAAGTAACTTGCTAGGACCCTAAAAAACCTGCACATTGTGTTTTTCACACTTTATGCACATACACAAAGTACTGCACCCACACTGTACATATATCAAAAAGGTAGCAATGCAGTAAGAGAGGCCTTGATAAATGAGAGCTCATCTTACTTCATAGCTATGGCTGTCATCGTTAGCAGTCATGACTCTTGTTATGGATGTCTAATCCTGTGCAAGCTTTCTCACACTGTGTTTCTTTGCATTTCCAAAATTACCCTTCCCCACTCTTACTCCTAGAACACTAAGTATCTTCAGAATCATGTTCAAAATCATATTCGATTAATGGTAATTTCTATGTTCATAAAATTATAAGAGTCTTACTATGTATCTTTATATGAATAAACAAGACAATAATTGTTCATTTATTATACTATTCATTATTAACTATTTTAACCAATGAGAACTGCCTCTCTCAACAGAGATTTCTTATAGTGATTAATGGCTTCATATTTGTTTGTCTCTTTCTGGTGTTCTCGACCCTTCACCATTCAGAAGCCTTGTACATCTGTAAGAGATGTCCCATGCATGCCAAGTTCACACTGCTGTGCAGTGAAGGTGACCTTGCACACCTTGCACTGCCTTTAATTTCCTGTGGGACTTCTGAGGATGCTTGGTGTGCAGTCAGCCTCTTCCTCACCGTCCATCTCAGCTTCTCACATGACTATCGATCTGTCCTCTTCTCACTGTCAAATGGAAACCTATTGGTTATTTTATTGAGATTAAGTGTAGATTAGTTTTTAAATGAAAATACATCCTTACCTGATAGAATTCGTTAACTGGTAAGTTGTATTTACATCCATTCTAGTCCTGCTAGAATTTCCTCATTAAATTTATTTTCTCTTCATATGTGTTTTACATCTTTCTCACTAAAATTATCTACATTTCATCTTTTCAAAAGCTTCATTTCAATTCATACTTTTTCCACATTTTATTCAGCTATTGGCTGTTAATGTTTGTCCATTTAGTATTTTAATAAACTTATGTGTAACTTTTACTAGTTCTGATAGGATATTAGATCATTTGTTTAAACTGTCCAAATAGATAAACCTAATCATATAATGCTTTGTGTGCTACTACTTTTCCCTTAATTTCTCCTTTTTCCTTTTTTTTTTTTTTTTTTTTTTTTT
Organism: Myocastor coypus; assembly: GCA_004027025.1. Classification (NCBI taxonomy): domain Eukaryota; kingdom Metazoa; phylum Chordata; class Mammalia; order Rodentia; family Myocastoridae; genus Myocastor; species Myocastor coypus. Next base: position 19,998 of record PVJA010016345.1, on the reverse strand, counting down.
TTTTTTTTTTTTTTTTTTTTTTTTTTTTTTTTTTTTTTTTTTTTTTTTTTTTTTTTTTTTTTTTTTTTTTTGTTGTTGTTTTTAATTGTTTAGTACAAAGCCTACAGAAGCTCACTACAGAGATAGGATTCATAGTGATCCTGCTGTTTTCAGTCTTCTGAGCCCTGGGATTACAGGCATGAGCTGCCATACCCAGTCTCAGTCTCAGCCTCAAGGCGCCCTGCGGGTGGGGCCTGCAGGGCACACCACGGATCAAAACATGTCCCTATGTCTGACTAACCCAGCGCTTTAGTCCGCTGAGCTATCTGGCCAGCTTTGTGTGCTATTTAAATATTTACGATTTTTACAGAGTTTATTATATTAGTCACAAACTCCTGAGTACTATTAAAATCAGTATTGAGTTAGATCAACTGAACTTTTAATCCTTTTGAATAGTCATAATTTACATTACTTTCGTGAAACTCATTTCATTCTAAATACAAAATCTATTATTTGTTTTCAAATGTTGCTTCCATTCACATGTAAGTCTTAGAAGATACAGCTGTCATATATTTATTTTTTCCCCTTTATTAGGTTAGTTTTCTAAATAATTAACCATTCCCACGTTTCTTACTTTACAATAAATTTCCACATTTATCCTTGATAATTCTTACTATTTTTTTCAAATTTCTTCACTTTTTGTCTGTTATACCTTGCTGAATTAAGTAGATCCATTATTTTAACTTTTTTCCATTCATTTTAATGAGAAAAAATGATAAAACAGCAATGAAACAGTTTCAAAACAAGTTAGGATGGTTACAATAACAAATACAATGTATGTTGTTGTCTTCATAGTATTCAAAGGATAAGATACAGACTTAATAACTTGTCTAAACAATATTAGTACAAACTTTTATTCTCAATTAACTAGGACAAAGTTGCTGTATGTCTATTCTTTTTTTGCGGGGGGTCTTTTTGAAACAGGGACTCGCTATGCAGTTCAGGCTGGCCTTTGGTAGCCCAGGCTGGTCTCGAACTCACACCGAACCTCCTGCCTCTGCCTCCTGAGTGCTGGGATTACAGGGATGCGCCACCACATCCAGCTGTATGTCTATCCTAACTCTCTTGTGTATACATACATATATATTTTTTAAAGTTTCTATTATAGGATGAAATATCATACCATGTCCTATAAGTAGATTGTAAGTCAAAGATACAGTAAGAAACATAAAACAAGAATTATAAGTAAACAACAGTCAGAAAATTAATTAAATATTAAATAATTAAAAATTAAATTAAATATTTCAAAACAATATTCCAAAGTTCAAATGAAATTGTGAGTCCAACTTAGAGGCCAGAATGTTGTATATCATATGTACAAAACTGTAATCAATTCAGTGTACTAACATAGCATTTGAATAGGTTAATGCACACAAAAATATCAACTAAGAAAAAGTTTCCGTGGTAGTAAAGAATTACTAAGAACAAAACATAACATATACTGGAATGGAAAATATATGACCAGCACTTCTAACATTTTAGGGATAGGATATCACACAAAGTTCTAGTATGTCATGTACTTGAGCAGTCTCCGTGACAGTTAGTGGTGGCCAGGTGTTACTTGTGGGACTGAGCTACTGCTAGTTCTTTGATATCCACCTTGTAGATCTGGACACAATCATGACTCATTGGGTGCAGGAGAAGTCTATTTGTAGAATATGCTGCTAGAAATATTTTGCTTCTGTCTAAAGAATTGAAAGACTGTTGTTGTATACCTCTTTTTCTCCTGTGTTCAATTGTTTCCCCTATTTGGTGGGTTCTTTTTATCCCTCTCTAGAGGGATCTTTTAATAAACTCTGTAGGGCTGGCTTTGTCATCATGAAATTCTTTACTTGTTCTTTGCCATGGAGTATTTCACTTCTCCATCAAACCTGAAAGAGAGTTTTGCCCAGTAGAGAAGACTGGGCTGCAATTTGTTTTCATGGAGAACTTGAAGTACTCTGCTCCATGCTTTTCTTGACTTCATGATCTGTGAAGAGAAATCTGCCATTATTCTGATGAGTTTTCCTTTAAATGTGATGCGTTTCTTTTCTCTAGCGGTTTTAAATACACTGATCCTATGCTGAATTTCTAGGATCTTGATTTTTATACATCTGGTGTGGTTTTCTGCTATTACTTCTGCTCATATTCTTCTTAAATCATTTGTATTGACTCCTTTTTTCTCATCGATGCCCATTAGTCTTATGTTGGTCATCTTTGCATCTTCTTGCAGATGTTGAATTATTTTTTCCTGCATCCTACTTGTTTTTAAGGGATCTTGTCTTTTCACTAGCTGCAATGGTGTCTTTAAAGTCTGAAAGCTTATTTTTACTTTCATTGAAGTGGTTTTGCCAGCTTGTGATTGAGGTCTTAAGTTCCTGTATAGCACTTTGAATCTGCTTATTACATTCTATTACTCTCCTATATTGTTCATTCAAGGATTCCATCATTTTTCTATCCTCCTGTATATTTTTATCAGTGTCTTCTTTAGAAGCACTTAGTACTTCTTTCATTATAGTTACCATTTCTTTTTTAACTTCAGAAGTTATTTCTGATCTGATTTCCTCTATACCTTTCTGAAGTTGTCTCTTTACTTCAGATGCTATTACTTCAGAGATTTCATGTGTGTGATTTCCAGTTTCTTCTATGCTATTATCTCCTTTATTTGTATTCGATGGCCTGGGGGCCTGAGAGCACATTTTGTTCCTTCTCTTTGTCATTTTGTATAGCCCTGCCTTCTGACCTTCAGTGTAGAGCTTTTGTAGAGTTCTTACCTTAGCACCAGATTTGGTTCTACTAAGTTCAAAGTCATCCAGGAGGGCGTGGCTTGGGTCTGGCTGCTGAGCTCCACTTCTTCCTGCTGCAGCCCTTGAAGGTGAAACTGATGTATCACTCTGTCATGATGTTCTCTTCCTTGGTCAGCTGGGTGGGTTTTGTCTCTAGGCTCTCTCTAGAGAGTTCTGCCTCGGGGTTCTACACTGGGCCTGTTTGATGGATCAAGTTCCACTGACAAGCCTAGCCTTGTTGTTGGGTCAAATGAGTTTCCCATTGCCCCAGGAGGTCTCACTCATATGCTGAGCCTGGTTGCTGGGTTGAGTGAGTCTCCATCAGGCCCAGGGTGGTTGCACTCACATAGTGGGCCTGCTTGTTGAGTCAAATGAGTTCCTGGCTGGCTCCCTCTTTTTTTAATAGAAGGTAGGAGTTTGGTAAATATTTTAGGATTTTACCTTATGATGAGAGAATTTTGTTCAATATCTCATGTAACTCTCATGTAGAACATTGTTTGTTTGTTTGTTTGTTTTAACGGCCAGCTCAACCTGCCCTGGTGTGCAGCTGGCATAGCATGTGGTGTTGGAGTTTGAACCACAGTGGCTGTGGTTGCCTAAGCTTGCCTAAGGAGGCACTTTAGACCACTGACCTATCTCACTGGCCCTAACATCATTTTTTTTTTCTTTTGCATAACTGGGGATCAAACTTAAGAACTTGCACTTGCCAGAAAGGTGGTTGTGCCCCTCAGCTATCTCTGGGCCTTCAAATAGAGTGTTTTAAATGTCATAAATCCTTCAATGTTTAGCTAATTTTTCTCATGGAAATTATAGAAGTTATGTTTTTGAAAATATTTTAAAGTCCTCAATAAGCTCTTCTTTGCTACTTATAGTTTTCTTTTTTATTTATTTGCTTATTTTTTGATTAGGTAAAGTGAGGTATGAAATATCACCAACATTTCAATCTATTGCCTGTTATCCAAAATATTTTGTATTATCATATAGAAATATATACGTGTGTGTGTGTGTGTGTGTGTGTGTGTGTGTGTGTGTGTGTGTATTTGTATTTTAGGGATAGGAGCTACAGGATCTTTTCCAGGGTGTCACTATCAGATCGAATTCATAGTAATCCACCTGTTTACAGCCTGCCAAGAGTTCAGATTATAGGCTCATGCCATGAAGCCCAGTCTCAATTGCCCTCACAGCACACCCTGGGAGCAGGGGTGGGGCCAGAATGGCAGGCCCTGGGATCAAACCTCTGTGCCTGCTTGCAGGTATAGAAATATATTGAATATAGATTATATATTCATATATATCTATGTACGTGTATATATAACACTACTTATACATAGTATATAATTTCATAAATATATATGTATAATGTTTCATAAAAAACTGCATCCCTTAGTTTACCAATAGCTAAGCCTCAGTTAAAACTAAGTTTTTTTGAGTAACTCTGGTGAACCTAGATTTAGAGTTAATTGCACTACATAAAATGTTTAACAAAATACTTGGCACATAAAGAGGTCAACAAGGACCATTTTAAATTGTTAGTTACTATTTTCTGAAAAACTGACAAAGTTCAGAAGATATGAGTTTGAATTCTCCTGAGCGGACCTCCTTTGCATACTTTAAAATGCATTTCTTTTTAATATTTGATAATGTGGGTTTATGAAATTGTATAACTCGGTTTTAAAATACCTTTTTAAAGCCATTAGGCTCTTTATGTGTCAAGGTGGTTTAGTATGATGAGCTGTAAAAGGCTCTAATCAACAGCTTCCAATATTGCGGGTTTCACCAGTAACCCACTGCAATTATGGAACATTTGACTATGTATACAACTACCTTCTCTTAGATCAAAGAGAAGAAATATATTGTACTAATAACCATTAGAAAATTTTGCATGTCTACACCCTGTACTCTATATAACTATGATGAGGACAACAATATGTATTATATCTATTATTGGGAATGTACTACTAACATGTTTTGAAGCTGTAACATTGTAAATTCGTATTAAAAGTAATAAAAAATTAAAATTTCAAGAAAAAAATAAATACCCCCTCAAAAAATAATGTAAAGCCAGATAGGCATGCTGAACTGTAAAAGGCTCAAGTCAATAGCTTTCCGCATTGCCAGCTCTGCTGATAGCCTACTACTATTATGGACTATTTGACTATACATACAACTACTTTCTTTCAGTTCAATGCAAAGAAATATTTGTACCAGTAGTGTTTAGAAAAGTTATCATGTCTCCATCTTGTATTCTGAACAACTACTATGGAGACAACAATATGCATTGTATTAATTATTATGGCTGTACTACTAATGTGCTTTGAAACTGTCTTATTTCTTATTAAAATTAATACAATTTTTAAAAATAAAAAATCATTAGGCATAAAAAAAAATACTTCAACATTCCTAAATGTTGGTAGTTTGGTTTGCTGAGAGGTTATATCAGTTGTAAATGAGAAGCAAAATGGACAATGAGCATCTAGAGTTTCCTGCAATTTAAGCTCTTTGCTTTGAGAAAAAAATATGAAACTGATTTCTGTATTTATTTCAATTTTAGCTATTTATATGAACAATTCATCATTTTTTAAAAGTAAGAATTTTTTTAAATTCTTGAGTTTAATTAACACTAGTCCCTACGGATGAAAGTCCCATTTCCTGCTGAAGTGCTGATCTCTTGTGATGATGTCTTCCAAGCATGAGCTCAGTGCCCTACAGAGTTGATGGCAGCCTTCAGTAAAGGTCACAGAAGTGAAGTGTCCCAACAGAGAACCCAACTTCTAGTAGCCTTCAAAGGATTTCACTAGGCTTTGTCTTATACATCACTGCAGACAATATGAAAAGCACCCCTTCAACATGCTTGTACAGTTCATTTTGACCACCTTTCCACATTTGTGCAGACATTCCAGTACTGCTAACTTGAGATTACTGTGAGTAGGTCCAAAAAATATGTACATACATGCCAACAAATAGCATTTCTTTCTATCCCTTCCTTCTACCAATTTAGCCTTCTCTTCCAACCTTCATCCCAGAAGAATGTGTCTAATTCAATTAATTCCAAGTACTTGGATATGTTTTATAGGTTGTATATGCCACATACCCTGGCTCCAACTGAGTAAACATTTTAAAGGACCCAAAAGCCACTTTATCCCCTCCTACTTATGATAAATTCCAAGGCAATCCACCCTACAGTTCCACTACACAGATTAGTTCTTCTTTATATTTTAAATTTTTGCATAAATTGAATTATAGCATATGTATTCTTTGGACTTTACTTCTACATATTCTCTTTTTCATTGACAGCATGAGATTAAATGTATTCTTCAGGTTCCTGTAGATTATTCATTCGCATTAGAATATAACTATCTTCTCTGTATGCAATTTTAATACATTTTCTCATCTTTGAAAAATATGGTATTCATATAAATGTGAACCTGTATGTAGAAACTATTTGATGCAGTAATATTTTTGCATATCTTTTGAAAAATTTCATATTGTCAATTTAGTTTATAGTAAATCTTAAGGCAATTATTAATATAAGTAATCCAAATTGTTATCCTGTATAAGATTATCATAGGTGTCCTAGTCTTGAATTTTGATGTCCATTTTGAAACATGATGTTACGTTATATTTCAGTAACCTTAGTGAAGCTGTTCAGAGTGTTGGTGAAGTTATCAGAAAATATAAAGAAAACTGGTGGACATCCATAGACTGCTGTGTCTATGGTCTATGATTATACAGTATCTACACACTTATTTTCATGTTCTTTGATTCTTTTAGAATTTTACATTTATATTATAATAATGAAAAAAAGTAATGCCTTTTTTTTTTTTTTTGGCTAGCTCAGGATACCTTAACAATGGGTCTGGAACCAGGGATTGAACCACGGTCCCCTGCACCTGACTGAGTTTGCCCAAGCAGGTTCTTTAAACAACTGAGGTAACCTGCAAACCCCTGAATAATGCATTTTTAAAGAGAATAAAAATATAATTTTATAGGGCCGGGGATATAGCTCAGCTGCATAAGCACTTGCCTGGCAAGTGCAAGGTTCAGAGTTCCATCCCCAGTACAGCAAGAAAAAAATTAATAATAATAATAATAATAATAATAATAATAATTTTATATTACATTGTTTTTATTAAAATTTCTTAACATATAACATTGATTTTTAACATTTATAATATGTAATATTTATTTGGGACCATATACAGTTTAATATTAATAAGTTCATTTATCAATCCTCAAGCTTTTCCTGTAGTTTTGTTTAGATGTCGATGTAAAGAAAAACAGCAAATGATCTACAAATAATAGCCATGAATTTTTTTCCTAAATAGTAAACACTTAAGGTTTTATCAAAAATACTTCTCTTTGTAGCTGAGTACACTTAGTATTAAAATACTAAATAGGATAATATAAACAGCTATGCATGGTGATGCTTACCTGTGATCCAAATACTTAAGAGGCTGGGCAGGAGGCTCATTGAGACTGCTAGTTCATCCTGGGCCATGCAGTGAATTATGACCTGATCTATGAAGCAAGACCCTTTGTCAAATAACAGCAACAAGCAAAAATGAATAGCATAATAAAGTCCAGTACACCTTTTACCAAGTTCACTCAGTGTTTACATTTAGCTTCAGTGACTCTGTTATTTTTTTCTCTCTTTCCCCTTTTTTCTTCTCCACTCTTCTCCCTTTCTCTTCACTTCCTTCAATATTTCTATGGATATATATATACATGTATGCATCCATGCATATAAGATAGATACACTCTATATGTACATTTATACATAAAGACTATTTTGTATGTCTGGTTGCATGTGTGATTGAAATCATTTCCCTTTAAGAGAAAATACTTCGGTACCTATTTTCTGAGAGCAAAATCATCCTTACATGATCAGAAAAAATAATCAATATCAGAAAATTTAGTATCATTGAATATTTAAATTTCTTCAAATTTTGTTAATGTTGCATAACATTCTTCATGGCTCTTTTCCTATTGTTTGTAATCCAATATATATTTATTATGTGTTTTGCACAGTTGTCATGTCTTTTCTGTTGAAGCCAAGTTTGTTGAGTTATCTACATAGAGCAAATATGGCCCATTTTTTCATATCCAGATTTGAGTTCTAACAAATCTTTATGGTTGTTTAATATCCAGTAAAATCAACATGTCCTTATACGTTGATAAAAAAAACAGGAGCACATTCTGCGAATACCTCAGATATTGTCACTGTGCAAACCCTGTGACATGTACTTCCACAAGCTAACGTGGATAAGAGATGACTAAATGATATAGTCTTAAAAATCCACTACTGCATTATTGTCCACCCTTCACCAAAACGTTCATAGACAAAGCACAATCATATATATTTCCAGCATACTAGAATGTTTCTGCATGCCATTTTACGTAAAATCACTACCACAACTCTGCATCAGCCAGTATTACTGAATGATTCCTGTCCCTGTGGTTTTGTCAGCTCTAAAATTCATATAAATCCCATCACGAACAATGTAGTATTTGTATTTCCTTTTATTAAGCTCACTGCTTTTAAAGAGTCACCCACGTTGTTCCAAGTTCATTTCATTTTACCAATGAATAGTATTTTTCAATAAATTAGCAGCAATGTACCTCCCATAAATACTATCAAAAGAATAGAATACTTCAGAACAAATTTAACCAAGGAGAACTTTTTACTGAAAACTATGACATTGATAAAAGAAGTGCTAGAAGACATAAATGGAAAGGCATATAATGAACACAAACTGGAAGATGTCATGTCAAAAAGTGTATATTACTTAAAATTATAAATTCAATGGAATTCATAGTAAAATTCCAATAACATGTTTCATATAGTTGTTTTACAGATGATTCAGAATTTATTCATAGACAATGTCATTCATAGAACATTTTCCTTTTCCTTACATTTTTAATGCTTTTTCTTTATTGTTCTTTCTCTATTGTATTGGCACAAAAACCCAGGATATTATGATTAGAAATGATACTATGAGACATCTTCCCCTGCTTTGCACCTTAGAAGGAAAGCGTTGTCTTTCACCGGTCTTACATAAATGCTGTTTATCAAGTCCAACATCTCCTTTAGGTAGTTGAGAATGTTTGCCATGAATAAAAAAAATAGATTTTTACTATAAATTTTCTGCATCTCTTGAGTGAATCATAGTCATTTTCATTTCTAGTGTACTGACGTGTTGAGTTGCATTGATTTATTTTTGGATGTTGAAGCATCCTTGCTATAAATACTAAGACCAACATTGCTTGGTTGTGTCATGCCTTTGTAGTCTTTTTAAATGGGAAGATTTCTAAAATTATTCGTGAAGCTTTTAAGTGACAATTTTGACCAAGTTAGGCCAGTTATTTTATATGAATCTCATCTTGTTTGGTGCTTTTGATATTTTCTTCTGATAAAATTCAGGCTATTCATTTGGGGAAGGAATAGCATTGATGCTACACTGTTGTTTCACAGTGTATCAATTAAGGATGTGTGTACTATTTTGTTCTAATTTAGTGATGTTAGCATCAATGATTTGACCAAGGTAATATCTATCACATCTGTTATAAAATAACTACTTGTAACATTACTATGTAATTTTGGGTGATAAATCTGGAATATATGTAAATATCTTTTCCATCAAATTTTAGTAAATAATTTTTCATTCATTTTCAAATTTTTACTCCAATTAAGCCTTCTATAGTAATCAAGTAAGATTTTTATATGTATGACTTTCTTTTTTAGCTTACTTCACTTAATTAGCAGAATGCAGGAATAATTCTGATTACTATTCAATTGTTCATAATGAATTACTGTGGCTTACTCCAGTGCCCATTAATATGTATCATCTTTTAATTTGTGGTGCAAAATATATTTTCAGAATCACCCTGTTACTTTCCTTTTCCCAGCTCTGATATTAGATATATTTCTTTAATGGCTGATTTCAGTGATGAGCAATGATAGATATTCAAATTTCCTGCTTGGCGTGGTGGCACATGCCTATAATCCCAGCACTCTGGGAGGCTGAGGCAGGAGGATCAGTGTGAGTTTTGTAGCCTGGGCTACAAAAGTGAGCTCAAGGCCAGCCTGAACTGCATAGTGAGATCCTGTCTCAAAAAGAAAAAAAAATTCTTGGTGTCTCACTGACTCCCCAAGCTGTTTTGGCAGAAACATGTACATACAAATCTGTCTGTATTTGCATGTATTAGGGTTAGCCAGATAGTTCAGTGGACCAAAGTGTCTGCTTAGGCAGATGCAGGGACCAGGACTTGATCCGCAGAGTGCCCTACCAGCTCCACCCCTGGGCATGCTGAGACTGAGATGGGGACTGGGTGCAATGGCATGGGCCTGTAATCCCAGGGCTTGGGAGGATGAAAGCAGGAGGGTCAGTACAAGTCGGTTCTGTGTAGTGAGAGCCTGTAGACCTTATACTAAATACATAAAAAAATGTGATTGCAAACATTTGTACATTTTCACGTATACTTGCACACACATATACACAAATATGTATATTTGTATACATGGCTGATGGATAATATTTCTAATTCCAATCCAACAGTACAAATGTATTTTACTTTCCCTATTTTGGCATTTTCTTTCCTTTTATCAAAAGTAAGAAATATGCCTCCAATAATTCACTAAACACACATTTTCCCATTCCCAGGATATATGATAATGAATTTATAGATTATTAACCTGCCTGTGTCTTAAGCAAACTATTTAATAAGTTCAGTTTTTCTTAATGCTTTTGAGGCTGAGATTTCATACCCTGAAATGAACGGGTGCTGGATGCCTCAGGCTGGGAGTAGTACTCACACATCTGATGATGTTTTGAGGAAATCCTAACCCCATTAATATTCTGAAGATGGCCCTATTGACTTAGCAAGAACTAACTATTCTTTTCCACCATATTCTGAGCTAGTTATCAAATGCCTCTAATCTTAAAGTTTTGATTATGTAACTTTATAACTATACATATAATGTTGTCCAAAACACAATAAATATTTTAGTGTCTTTTTTTCTATTTTACTGTGTATTACTACCTATGCTCCTGAGATTTTACCAGTTGCATTGTATTGTGAAAATATCTTGGTATAAAGGTGTGTAGTTGTGCTACTCTGCCAAACACTGTCTCAGTTACTCTTCCCTTGTTGTTGGGACAAATGCCAACGACACAAAATGAAGGAAGGAAAAGTTGATTTAGTTCACAGCTACTGAAGGTTTCAATTTATACTCAGCCGGCTCTGAAGCAGATTGGCACATGGTAGGGAGCAGAAGTTCATGGTAGCAGAAGGCAGAAAAACAGCAAGAGCAAAAGGAAGAAGTAGCAGCAACAATGGCAACAGAGAGCAAGTCTGTCTTCCTTATGTTCCATTCAGGCTATCTATGCCAGCCTGGGAGTAATACACACACCCATAATCCCAGCAGCACTAACACCCATAATCCCAATGGTTCAGGAGTTATTCACAAACTCTAGAAGTCTGCCCCATCACTGCATGAGGCTTTGGGGGCACAACTAGACACAAACCATAACATTCTTCCCCTGGACCCCTAAAGACTCATGCATAGTCCTTTGTACAAAAGACACTTTAATCCATTGCGAGAGTTCTCACAGTTTCAGCATTGCTGAAAATTCTAAGTTACAAGCCTCTTCCAAGAGGCAATCTTAGCTGTGAGCCTCTGTACAAATGAAAAGTTAGACACTCCCAACATTCAGTGGTACAAGATAAACATTATCATTCCAAAAGTTACAACAACAGAGTTGAGCCTGGCGACGAGAGAGGCGGCGGGAGAGGCGGTGACTGTGCGGGTTTGAGCACCCCACGTGCTCCCTGCTGCCGGTTAAACTGTTGGCGGGCGCTGCCGAGGGGACGAGTTAAAACCCATCTTGGATAGAGACTATTTAACCATTTAGCTAAAATGGTACTTTTTATATGCAATACATGTGGAGAATCGGTGAAGAAGGTCCACGTGGAAAAGCACGTGTCTGTGTGCAGAAGCTGTGGGTGCCTCTCCTGCCTTGACTGTGGGAAAGATTTCTGGGGTGACGACTACAAGAACCATGTCAAGTGCTTAAGTGAAGCCCAGAAGTACAGCAGCAAGGGCTACAAAGGCAGAGCCTACAAGGGCGACGTGAAGCCGCAGGCATGGATCCAGAAAATGAATGAATTAATTAAGAAACCTAATGTCAGCCCCAAAGTAAAAGAACTTTTAAAACAAATTATTGCTTTTGACCATGTGCCCTGGAAAAAAGCCAAGCTTCAGAACTGGATGAAGAACAGCTTAAAAGTCTGCAATGAAGCCATCCTGGAGCAGTTGTGAAGCATCTTCGCTGAAGCTTCCAGCAGTGAGCCAGGGAGTAAGGGTCAGGAGCAGCAGCCCCCGTGTAGGGAGCCAAGCTGCCCATGGAAGTCACCACCAAGCTTCCCCCCTCTGACACACACATCCCCGCTGCAGAACAGCATGTGCAGGCGAAGAACAAAAGAGAAAGGAAAGAAGAATGGCAGAAAAACAAGAAAAAAGAAAAGAAAGAACTGAAATTAGAAAATCAGCAAGACAATTCCAAGAGTCAGAACCCTAAGAAGCACAAGAAGGCCCAGGCATGCAGCAGGAGGCGGACAGGGAGGAGGCCCTGAAGGCCAACGGCTCAGCAGGAAGGAAGGCAAGAGGAAGCAGGGCCAGGGAAGCATGCGGCAGAGGAGGACCAGGCTGCAGCCGCCAAGGGCAAGAGCAAGCCGGCCCCACAGAAGAGGAAGCGGAAGTACTCGGAAGGTACCCAAGTTGAAGTGCATTCTAAGAAGAAAAAGGTGACAGTGCCAGGAGACTCTGAGGACAGAGAACAAGAAGATCAGGAGGCCCCTGCTAAAGGTAAATTCAACTGGAAGGGAACCATTAAGGCAGTTCTGAGGCAGGCCCCAGAGAATGAAGTGTCCCTCAAGAAGCTGAGGAAGAAGGTCCTGGCTCGCTACTACACAGTGACACATGACTGCCATCAGTCGGAGGAGGAGCTCCTAGCCATTTTCAACAAGAAAATCAGCAAGAACTGCAGCTTCTGGTTGTTAAAGGACAAAGTCAAATTCTGAAATGATCACTTCAACCTGTAGAAGTTAAATCCACTGTGTTGACTTCTTCCTTACAGTGCTGTTTGTAAAATGTATAATGAATTATAACAACCTCAATTTTGCTTTCTAAATCTCTATTTTTAAGTTAACAAAAAAATATTTTTATTAGAACTTTCATGAAAAAATAAAATATATTCTTGTCCAAAATCCTAAAAAAAAAAAGTTACAAGAGCAGCATAACACAAATCACTGCAACCAACACAAGTCCAAAATCTAGCAGGGCAAACATTAAATCTCATACCTCCAAGTAGAACATCTGAAATTATCTGTGATGAGTTGTGAGATCCAAGGCCTACGGCTTCACCCTTCGGGCGCTTTTGGTGGTAACTCCCATGGCTTCTCTCTCTGGCTTGCCTTTCTCCCTTTTTCAGTCTCCCTCGGGTGGTCCACGTACCTGGATTCTGCAAACTTCTAAAGTATCCACAAAATAGGTTTCTAACTTGCAGCATTACACACTGCCCTCGCAGACACACACTCTTGGTCCCAGGCCTTTTGAAATCTAGGTGGAAACCTTCTTAACTTCAGAACTCCTGCATTCTGCATGTATCTAAAACCAGTGTCATGTGGATGATGCCAGTGGTTGCTGCAAGCTGAAGCAGTAGGCAGGACTCCTTTTCTCTTGGCCATAGAGATCAAGAGCCTGGATCGCTGACTATTCTGAACCATGCTCCATGCCAGCACCATTCTGGAACCTGGTCTAGCTGCTGCCACCATTATGAAACATGAAGTTCTGCGGCTTTTTCCTCAGGGCAAATTCCTGTCCCTTGCAATTCTGAGGCTGCAAAGGGTGGCAGCCTGCCACGTCAGGTGATGCCTTGAGGCCATCCTTTGTATTCTCTTGTTCCTTCTCAGCAGTGGAGATTCTCTAAGCTCCATCTTTATATTACACAGCTTTCTGGCCAAACTCAACATTTTAAATCATCCTGCTGGGCTCTTTGCTCTTTAGTCTCAACAAAAATCTGACTAAAATCCCCCAAAATAGTCATGCCACTGCCTGAATATTTTGCTGCTTTAAGAATTCTTTTGAAAGATTAAGCAGTCCACTGTGTTTAATCTCGATCTTAGGCAAAGTCTCCGGACACAAGCAAAATGTAGACAAACTTTTTGCCAACGCAAAACACATATCATCAGGAGCCCAACAACCAATGCAGTCTTTATTCCCAGAAGAAACTTCCCCAACCTGAGTATGTTTTCCATCAGCCTTCTGGTCCTCTGAGCTCCGACCAGAATCTACCATACAGAACAGCTGAAGCTGTTCCAGTTATTCTATTGTAGGCAACATCTGCAAACCTTTCATATCTCTTCCCATAAGCCATTCTCAAAAGCTCATAATCCACATAGTCAGGTTTGACCACAGCAATGACCCCACTCTCAGTACAAAATTTTGTCTTGGTTATTCTTCTCTCATTGCTGGGACAAAATACCCAATACCCAAATTGAAGGAAGGAGAGATTTACTTAACTCAGTTACTGGAGTTTTCAGTGCATACTCAGCAAGCTCCAAGGCAGCCCAGCACATAGTGAAGGGTAGAAACTCATGGCAGCTGAGGGCAGCAAATGAGCCAGAGCAAATGAGAGGAGAAGCAGCAACAGCTGGTAGCAGAGAGCAAGTCTATTTCCCTTACTTTGCATTTAGGCTATCCATCCCAGGCTTGGCGCAGAACTCACACCTATAATCTAAGTGGATAAGGAGTTAATCAAAAACTCTAGAAGTCCACACCAATGACTGCATGAGGCTTTGAGGTTACAACTGGACACACTATAACACTTACGTTTAGTGATGTCTGATTGGCAGATTGAAATAATCCTTCATATTTTATAAAACAAGATTTCATTATATAGTGCAACCTGGTCTTGAGCTCACTATGTGTCCCATGCTGACCTCTAATTCAGAAATCTGCCTGCCTTGGCCTCTCAATTGCTGAGATTGTAGGCGTGTGTCTGGCTCCCTCATTCTATATAAACCACAGTCCTCTGATTCTCTGTTTAAATGCAACCTGGTGGGCTGGGTTATGGTTTTCATTTGTTTTATGGCAGCAATTTTCTGAAGAGATTTTTATCACTTGTAGGAAATTTATTTTAATTATTTTTTTCTTTTTACTTAGTCTTTTTTTGTATCTCATTTTCCTAGCTTACTTAATAATTAGATTTCCCAGAACAATTTCCAGACAATTGCTTAATGAATGGAAGGTGGACCAAGTTGCAACACTGACTGATCCGAAAATTGATCAAGAGATGACTGACAATTCATAAAAAGGGAGATTAAACTGGATTGCCCTCGCCTAGGGAAATATAGTTGGTTCTTTAAAAAAGAGGCTTTCAACATTGTAAATTAAATGCTTGCTAGGCTTCATTGCAATTAATTTTGTGGAATAACCAATCTCTATTCCATTAGAATGTGTCGTATTATACATTCCAATTCCAGGTTTCTGTCAAAGTAACCACTCACATAAGGCTATAGCTCTATGTCCAAATTCATGCATTCATTTCTCATCTTCACTTAGATATATTTGTTTCTCATCACCTGTCATAATTAGGAAGCAATAACCCTCATGGGAGTACCATGCTCCTGGCTCTTTCTACTATATCCAGGCATCCCATGTCTTTAACCACTATAAACCCTACAAAACCACATTTATACAATTATATTGTCTCTGGGATCCTTTTTCCAGCCAGCAAAGGAGGCATATATATATATATATATATATATATATATATATATATATATATATGTAATTTCTTCTTTAAGCAAAATGATACCATTTCTGTGGGAAAAGCTTATAAGTTTCACATGTGAATGAATTTCTCACACTGATAGATCCTGTTGCTGACAAATGGTAAAGACACCAATACTATTATCAAAAAATTCACTTTGGGCTGAGTTAATATACTTCTCTTGAATACTCTAATTTAATTTAATGATTACTTTTCAGACATGCAGAGCAGAGTTTATGCACCTATTTTGCAATAAACAACATATGGTAGAAAATAATCTTTAAATTGTATAAATAAAACATCCCCTTTAAAAAATATTGACCAACAGAGTACAAAATTCAATTTTAAAAAGAACCTAAATAATTTTTAAATAATCCAAGCTCAGTTTTCCTTGTTGCAGTTCAACATTTATGCAATTTTTTCAAGTCTCAAAGACATGCCTGCTATTCCATTTACTAATAAGTTTATGTTCCAAATACATCTGCCTGCTTAATAGTAAACTAAAAGTCAAAACCTCAAAACATTTTGATTGAATCATGTCATATTTAAAATTTTATTATGCTAAATTTGACTAGATGAAAAAATGATTCTCAAATGAGCTAATTTCTTCATCAACTTTACTATTCAAGTGACTTCAATTTTAAATATGAAATTAGAACATATGACATTCATTTTGAGAAGCAGATAATTTAAAATTAGTTAAATGAGAAAGAGGAATGTTTTCAATGATTTCAGGTTAAATAGAAGACTGCAGAACTGTGACATACTCTTGATCTAAACATACTCTCACCTTTCAAAGGGTGCTGAGCAAGCTTATATTTGGTTTACTGTAGTAAATCTTTTTAAGTAAGGAATGTGCAGTTTCTCAGGATCTCCAAGGATCACCTCAAAAGATTAGAAGTCATATAGTTTTTCTTCTCCAAGAATCTGTTGTGAAATGATAGGCGAAGAAATCGAATGCTTTGATGGTTATTGAAGTACTCTTTTGGCTCTACACAAACTGGACCCTTTGTTTCTGACTCACTTGCAGTCCCATAGAACTGTGAACTTAAGAAGTTAGAAATAGCTAGCCTTACAGTGGATTAAATAAACACCAACAGTTCTCTTTTTTACAATGGAATAGAAAATTTTGTGTAATTTCTTGGGCCTAGTGCTAATCAACCGGAATAAAGATAATTGTCCTAAAAATGTAACATAGAGAGTGAGGGAAGTTCATGAACAATAATTGAATATTTAATTAGAAGTTGGCATAAATAAGCAGATAATGTGGCTAAGAAGGCTAAGGCACTGGGTAACACAATTGGAAAGAATGTTGCATATAAAAGTCACTTGCCTTCAAACATTTTCCTAAGCCCCAGATAACCTGGGTCAACGTTTCCTTTTACATCTTCTCCACATCCCTCCTCTACTAGAATCTATCATCACAGAAGCAAAATAAATATTTCTGTAGTTGTAATAATCTCATACATCAACACCAAAGCTCCACCAAGAAGTTTAACCCTATTCTATCTCAGCCCCTAAGAAGATGAACTTAGTAATTGTTAGTTGAATAAACAACTGAGATTTCAACAAGCAATGTATGGTTGAGCAAACATACTTCAGGAAAATTATAGGTGAAATTTCGTTGAAAACAATTGCTAAATGTCTTTATGCTATGAAATGTGTCAATATTGCAACAATAAAGTAAAATGCTATAAGCTTTTTTGTATTGCGATTGTTCATTGTTACAGGATCAGGGCATAATAGCTCCAGTACTCCAAGGGGCCAAGGTAGGATGGTAGCAAGTTTGAGATCCATCTGGGAAAATTAGAAAAATCTTGGCTTATGAATTTAGAAAATAATAATGAAATTGAATAACCTTGAGGTGTATCTCAGTGCAAAAGTTCTGGATTCAAGGCCAAAGTCCCCAGCGTAGGAGAAAACATCAGTTTTCTCACTACTATAGAACTACAGAGAAGCACAAGGCCGGTTTGAAGAGAGCATATATCACACACCACGTTCAGAACTCAAACGTCAGTAAAATGTTACACATCAGGCCAAGACACAGTACACTGTCATTCATATGGTCATTCCAGCCCAATGCTGAAATAGAAATCTTTGCTCAGGGAAAGAGGAGGGGGAAGTTGTACATCATCTCAGAACCACTATGCTTAAGGGAATGCCGTAATCACTCCCACATGTAAGAGATGTGCACGCAAAATAAAAATGACATAGTGCAAGAGAGCTCTTGCTGAAGAAGTGCCAAGTTATTGGTATTTCTAGCAAAAGAAACAAGAATCTTGAATTTCTGTGTGCTCTTTGAATTTCATCAGAACAATTAAAACTCTGAAAAAAAATATATATATATATTCTAAAAAATAAAACAAAAGGCAGAAAGCAGTTTTCACTACCAAAGATATAATTGCTGCTAGGTGCTTGTGAGTGTTATAATAGAGCTATTTCAATACAACCTGTTTTCTTCATTTTAAAACTATACAGTTTAACTTCTAACCATTGTATAAGCTTTTCTTAATTATTCTGTATAAAATATTCAATCATAATTTTAAATTATTCCTCATATCATGCCTTTCCTCAAGTCTCTTGGTATGACTGTCAATGCTAATATGTTGGCCGAGGAAAATAGCTCATTAGAATAAATGCTTGTCTGGCAAGGGCAAGGTCCTGAGTTCAATCCCTGGTACCACAATATATATAGAGAGAGAGAAAGAGAGAGAGAGAGAGAGAGAGAGAGAGAGAGAGAGAGAGAGAGAGAGACTGAGAGAGGTATTTCCTTGCATTTAGAAATGCCCACAAGCTCGTCTGAGGATGTATCTGGGCATATCAGAATGAGCCACATAGGAACGGTCTTGGGAGCTATGATCCATTCCTGTTCTCCTCGGATGCTGCTCCTCTGCTCTATGTCCCAGTAATTATGAAGGAAGCATCTTCACTCTGCCAAACACCTCTCACCATGATATTTCTCCCTTCAAACCAGTCAACCATAACTGAACCCTGAAACCACAGGACAAATTAAATCTCTCTTCCGTTAAGGTGTGAGTGTCCAGTATTATGTCTCAGCAATGGGAAATCAGACTGATGTAGACAATTTATAGGAGAGAAGTGGAGTCATTGCTTTGGGTTTTCCCTGACCATATGGTTAGAAGCTTTTTTTTTTTTTTTTTCTGGTGCCCAGGATCAAACTTGGAACCTTGCAGTTGCCAAACACGTGCTTATGCCCAACTATCTCCTCATTCCAGTTTAGAAGTCTTTAGAATTGGTAGAAGGAATTTGGAAAGGTTTGGCAAGGATGAGTAGAGTAGTCATAGGACACTATAGGTCAAGGTTGATGGATAATTCTGGTGGAGCTCAGCTGATCAGAATGCTAGGAGGCTGCAGACGCAAAAGGCCTAGGAGGCTTCAATTAGAAATCAGAACGCCATCGGCAATTGGACCAGAGAGTCTGTGAGCTAACACTGGCTGAACCTTTGCCTACATTCTGTCATCATCTTAAAATTTTATAGAAAGCTAAGATTAACGGTGGTGGAGTAATTCACCAGGAGAAGAAAATTTCAACATATCCCAACTTTCAATCTGTGACATGAGAATTTCTAGCTGATTCACAACAAAACCAGGAATAAAGTGTATTAAATTTTTGTGCAGAAGGAAACATGTAAAATTGTAGTTAAAGGGACATAGGGCTGCTAATGAGATTAGCATCATTTAAAGGAAACCAACTGCTTTATACACAAAGAAAGAAGAAAGATGCCTTAAGGATATCTCAGGAATCGAGACCCCACCCATGACAAGTTTAAGGACGCCAGAGAATCATCATTCTACTTGAGGGGGAGAATCCCTGGAACCCCTGCTAGAGATAGATTTCCTAGGAAATTGGTCCTCTTTTCATTTTACCATGTTCAACATCTCAATGCATTGCAGCCATGATCCCAGAGGGTACAGGTGCTGCTGCTGTTAACAGTAGACAATGCCACTATCCACATGATTCTGGTTTTGCTCACATACACAATGCAAGTGTTGTAGGGCCAAGAAGACTTCTAGCTGGATTTCACAAAAAGGCTGGGAATCTAAACAAGAAAACCCTAAGCAGGCAGTTCAAGATGCTGCAGAAATAAAGCCACAGGTTCAGCAGAGCGCCAATAAGTCAGAGATACCAGGGATGTGGAGCCTCAGCCAAGAAAATGTAGAGCGTACATGTGGACTCAGCCTGAGGTAGGAACCTTACGAGTGCAACTGGAAAGCCCATAGGGATGGGATGGGGCCACCTGAATCCTTCAGAGGAGGAGAAGGAGAAGGAAAGGAAGAGGAACAAGAAGAAGAAGAAGAAGGAGGAGAAGAAGAAGAAGAAGGAGAAGAAGAAGAAGAAG
>PVJA010016344.1:0-36243 GCA_004027025.1 Myocastor coypus | reverse complement strand
TTGGCCAGCCTTTGAACTACACTTTCAACACAGTTCTGTTGTTGTTGTTGTTGCTGTGGTTTGGTTGTGGGGGTTGAGAACTATGCAGTTCAGGCTGGCCTTGTACTCACTTTTATAGCCCCAGGCTGATCTCAAACTCACAGCAGTCCTCCGTCTCCACCTCCCAGTACTGGCATTACAAACCAGCACCACCACATCCTTGCGGGGCTTGCTCTGCATGCAGGGCCAAGGATCAAACTCTAGTTCTTGTGGTTGCCAGGTAGGCACTTAGATTCCTGACCTAGCTATCTCCTCAGCCCCTGTTTATTTGCTTTATTTATTTTTTTAAATTTATGTACTTAGTACAGGGTCTTCAGGGTCTCATGACACAGACCAGATTTGTAGTGATCCTCCTGTTTTCAGCCCCCCAAACACTGAGATTACAGGCGTGCTCCACCATGCCCAGTCTTAATCACCATTTTGGCATGCCCCAGAGGTGGGACGGGCATGGCAGGCCGGGGATGAACTGTATTGAACTGTATTTTGTTTTTGTGGGGTTTTTTTTATGTATTTAGAGCAAAGTCTACAGGGTCTCACTGCACAGATGAGACTTGCAGTGATTCTCCTATTTGCAGCCTCTCAAGTGCTGGAATTACGGGCATGGGCCACCATGCCTAGTCTCAATCATAGTCTCAGCATGCCTCAGGGGTGGGGCTGGCATGGCATGCTGGGGATTGAACCCCATCACTGTATCTAAGCAGGTGCTTTAGTTTGCTGAGCTATCTGGCCAGCCCTGTGTTTTGTTTTTGAGACAGAGTATTGTTATGCAGTTCAGGCTGGTCTTGCTGCTTCTTCTACCTCAGGCTCCTGAGTGCTGATGTGACAGGCATGCAACACCATGCCCTATTTCTTAACCCTTGAATATGATGTCTGGTTGAAAATTAATTTGGCATCTAGTCTTTCCTGACCAGCTTCAGTCAAAGCCAATTCTACATTTGTGGTGGACTTTGATCTTCTGAGGTCCCCAAGGACTTCCTGCACTTCACAACATTGTCCTGAGAGTTCCAGGTTGTGTCAGGCTTGCTTCCTACTTTAGCATTTAGGATTGTGGGCGTACCTACCAGATTCTCTACTGGATACTACTCAGAGTGGGTGATGGACTACTATGTCCTATCTGGAATCATTTATGATGCCATAATGGTTTTGGCCTCTCTGAAGATTCAGTGAACATGAGATTGTTTTAAAAAGTAATTTAACACATTTAACATTTTATAGGACTGTTGATTTTTGCATATCTTGTCTCCTAAAGGTTTAAATGGAAAGAAGACAAATGACAAAATATAAATCAGAGAGCTGAGTGTAGTACTGAATACTGATGGTCCCAGCATTTGGGAGGATGAGGCAGAAAGACTGTGAGGTGGTGCACACTTACAATGCCAGATTTCGGGAGGATGAGGCAGAAGGATCATGAGTTTGAGACAAGCCTGTTCAAGTTCAGCCTTGCCCTTGGATTGCAGGAGTGTCTCAGTTACTCTTTTCTCATTGCTGGGACAAAATACGCAACACCAAAAATGAAGGAAGCAAAGGTTTATGTAGATCACAGTTAGGGGAGGTTTCAGTCCACACTCAGCTGGCTCCAAGGCAGAGTGGCACATGTCAGATGGCAGCTGTTAATGGCAGCAGAATACAGCAAATCAAGAACAAATGGAAGGAGTAGGGGCAACAATAGCTATAGAGAGTAAGTCTGTCTCCCTTAAATTGCATTTAGAATACCTTACCAGGCTGGGAATAGTACCCACACCTCTAACCCCAACAGCACTCATTCCCATAATCCCAGTGGATCACAAGTTAATCATAAACTCTAGAAGTCTTGTGACTGCATGAGGTTTTGGGGGGACAGCTAGATAGTTCAGTAGAATAATCACTTGCCTGGCAAGTGAAAGGGCCTGAGTTCAATCCCTAATTCTGCAAAAGCAAATAAACAAACAAACAAACAACAAGACCTTTTTTTCAAAAAACAGAAGCTATCCAAAAAATAAACCAAATCAAAACTTCCTTCTATGTGAGATAAAAATGCCTATCTTTAGGCCCTGGAAAATTGTTTTTTGGGGGCATAGACAGGGAGAGTTAGTGCTGAGCTTCCTAGTGAGACAAAAGATTAGGGTGAGGCAAAACTAGATGGAGAAATGGGCATAAGCTATTAATTGCAAGATCCCAGAACATGTACACAGAATAGTTCCCAAAGACCTACATAGATTTTTCTCTAGAACCTGAGCAGATTTTGAACAGGATGGCCTAGACCTGATGTCACCCTCATCCCAGCACTGCCTCTGCCTCTTAGGACCTGGATGTAGAAGTTATGCATTTCTTCAAGATAGGAGAACACAGGCACCAGAAGCTTGCTACTGTGGCTTTCCTTACAATACCCACCCTGTGTCCTATAAGGTATACTTTTATCTTACTTTTTCCTCTTTTACTCAGCCAAGCTCACTCTGCAGAGCTTACTCTCCCTTACTCTTCACTTTTACTTTTCTTGATAAACTGTTACTTCTTTTCTATTCATTGTGTTTAATTCTCTGAGGTGAGAGGAACCTGGAATTCAACTCTAAAAGGAGTAACCCATACTGCAGGACAACTTCATGTTTAACCAGGGAGCCACTTTTAGAAGGAACTACTTCGTAGCACTAGCAATTTCTCTGGATCATATCAGGAAATTTCTTTTAGCCACCGATGATAATGGCTTTTGGACCAAAATTAGACTGTTGCCCCAGACCCTCATAGTCTTTTGAATCTGCTCAGTACATGCAATTTGTTATAGTTCAGATCTAAAATGGACCCCTTAGAAGTGGGAGAAGAAAGAAAAATCAAGATATATTATGTATGGATACAAATTCTCCATGATGAATGTGATTGTTATATATATCAAAAGTATACCAGTAAAATTGAATTTAGAAATGCAAAAGGGCCTCCTTAGCTAGATATAAGGCACACATGTAATTCCAGTGATTGGGAGGGTGCGGCAGAAAGATCACTGGGAGTTCAGGGCCAGCCTGTGCTACAAAGTAAGTTTAAGGCCAGCATGGACTTTATAGCAAGACTCTATTTCAAAACAATAAAATCTGAAATGGCCCCCAAAGCCTCATGTGTTTGGAAGGTGATTGTATTATTGGGGTATTGTAGCCTGCTTGTTGTTTGGAGATGGGGTCACTACTGGCAGCTGTGACCTGCAAGGGCTTATCTCCCGGCCTCTGGCTCTTCACTCTGTGCTCTGCTTTTTGTGCACCATGATGTTAGCTGTTACCTCTGCTCAGACCCTTCCACCATACTTCTGTGTGCTGGCATTATAAACATGCACACTATGCCTGGTTCTTGGAACTTTGCAATTCTAAGATTCAGATGTTTTTTTAAATCTAACTTTTTTTATTTTTGTAGTGCTAGGGATCAAAGAGAGTTTTGCACATGCTAGGCAAGCATTCTATCACTGAACTATACCTTCAATCCTATTTTTAAGAAACATTTATTTTCTCTCAACTTTTAAAAAATGCATGTGTTATATTTAGGGCAATAAGTCTGTAAGTCAGTTTGGCCTTGAACTGGCAGTGATCACCCTTCTCCAACCTCCCAAGTGCTGAAATTATACTTATGTGCCACCATGCCTCAAATAGCTACATTTATTTAAATTTTTTTTTTTTTTTTTTGTCTTTTTGAGACAGGGTCTCGCTATGCAGTTGAGGCTGGCCTTGAGCTCACTTTTGTAGTCCAAGTTGGTCTTGAACTCGCACAGATCCTCCTGCCTCAGCCTCCCAAGTGCTGGGACTACCGGCGTGAGCCACCACACCCGGCTTAAATATTTTTTTATGTATTTGGTACAGGGTCTACAGGATCTCACACCATAGACTGGACTCATAGTCATCCTCCTGTTTTCAGCCTCCCAGTCACTGGGATTACAGGCGGGTGCCACCACGTCCAGTTTCAATCACTGCCTCAGTGCACCCCGGGGGTGGGGCCAGCATGGCACACCAGGGATGGAAACAGTCCCTGTGTCTGTGTAAGCAGGTGCTTTAATCTGCTGAGCTATCTGGCCGGCCCATTCGCTGAATCACCACGAGGTGATCCAGTCATCATGCATGAGTGATCTGGGACCTGGAAGGGTGGCCCAGCAGGACCTGGTTCTGTCCTTTTCTGATGGATCAGCCAGGTTTCCCAAGGCATTGGGTGGGGAGGAATCAGGGGTGTGGTGAGGGTGCTGGAGGAATGATGGTGGATGAGATGTCTGGTAATTCCAAACTTGTGCTTCCTGTTGACAGGAGGCAACATGTTGGTTTCAGCATTTGTTTTTCGTTTTGCCTTTTATTTTTAAATTTTTTATTAGCACATGTTTATGGTATGTACTGGTTATGTTTATCATGGAGAGTGGGTACATGTATGTAACATGTTACAGTTCTTTTTACTTCCTCTTCTCACTTCCATTCCTCCTCCCTCCATCTTTTGGTTACCTATTCATCTGCAAAAGATCTATTTCCTGTTTCCTATTCTTTTTTAATGGTGAAAAGACTCAAGAAGAATGTAAATGTTCATGATGGGGAATGGTGTGTAAACCATAGTTGGAATATACATGACCTCTTAAAAGGAGGATTTCGAAGGCTTGTAGCAACATAGGAAGCCAAATACGATGTCTTGCTATGTGAATGTCGAACAACTGTCAGAGTCCAGGCAGGCTGCGTGGGGCCCATGATGGTGTTAAGAACATGGGATTTTTAGCTGGACAGACCAGACTAAAGCTTCCCATTCCCCCCACTCATGAGCTGGGTTATCCTCTTCAAGTTTCCTAACTTTTTTTTTTTTTGAGACGAGGTTTTCCCATGCAGTTCAGGCTGGCCTCAAACACACCATGTAGCTCAGGTTGGCCTCAAACTCCTAACAGCCCTCCTGCCTCAGCCTCCAGAGTGCTGGGACTATAGGTATGACCCACCATGCCCAGCCATATTTTCTACCTTCTCTGGGCTTTGGTTTTCTTTTTTTACAATGTGGATAATAAAATGAGCTAAACTGTCTTTAATGTTAGACTCTGCTTAAATTAGTTTCTTTCTAGCCTGGTGTGTTGGCACATGCCTATAATTCCAGCACTCTGGAAGGCTGAGGCTGGAGGATCATAAATTTGACTGAAGTTGGTCAACTTTAGGAATTGGATTAGGAATTAGGATTTTATCTCAAAATATAAAAGAATTGGTGATGTAGCTCAGTGAAATGGTCATGGGTTCAATCCTGAGTCCCACCTCCACCCCCCAAAAATTAGTTCCTTTCTACTTCTCTAAGTTATGTGGGTATTTAAAACATTTTATAAAAAGAATAACAAATAATTAATGAGATTAAACAATGCTTGTTTTTATAAGCAGAAAAGATTTACTAGTGGGAAAGAAAGCTCCTGTCTGAGAGAGGGACAAGAGTGGGGTCCTGAGCAGGTTGTCCCTGGGAAGCTTTCTCTTCCAGGGACTTTTTCTTTTTTTTTTTTATTTTCTTTATTTATTTTTTTTCTTGTTTCAGAACCTTTATTTGTTTATTCACTCATTCTTATGGCTGGCTCAGCCTGCCCCAAGGGCAGGGCTGGCACAGCGTGTGGTGCCGGGGATCGAACCGCGGTCCCTGAAGCCGCCCAAGCTTTCCCAAGCAGGCGCTTTAAACCACTGAGCCATCCTGCCGGGCCCTCTTCCAGGGACTTTTAAACAATGTTTTAAAATTCTCCTATTGGTTATCCAGCATTATGTAATAAACTGGCCTAGAATTTAGTTGCTTGAAACAGCCACCATTTTATTTTGTCTCATAATCTGCAAGTCAGGAATTTGAATAGGCCTCAGCCATGCAGTACCTGCCCCCACTGGCTGAGGTTACTTAGCTGGTTTTATCTGGTGACTGGATCGACGTGGAGTTCTGGATGCTTCCTCATTCACCAGGCTTGTTCCTGGATGATGGCTGGTGACCAGGCTCCAAGGGAAACAATGACCCACCATGGTATGGGGCAATTACACTACTATGTGGCAGCTCAGGATTTCCAGAAACAGTGTCTGAAGACAGGAAGTGGCCAGACACTTATTTCCTGGGCCTCCACTCTGGCACAGATCACTGTGGCCTATTATTCAGTTGGCCATAGAGCCCATTCAGGTGAAAGGAGAGGGAGCATAGACCCTCACATTTAATGAAAATAATGTCAAATACTTTGAAGCCATCTTTAATCTACCTTAGAAACTATTGGAAAGGTGGTGATATTGACATTAATATTGGTCTATGTTGTGAAGTTAGATCAAAATCATCTCTGGGAAGATGTCTGGCGGATGGCCTTGGGTTGGGTTAGGGTTGCTTCCAGGCTGAGTGGGGAGCTCCAGTGGCTCAAACAGCAGGGGGAAGAGCAGAGAATCAGGTTGTGCCCTTGAGCCTGTCTGTGGTACAGGAGATGGAACCAGGAGCGTAGCTGTAGCACTAGACTTGGGAAAACGGAGAGAAGTGACCTACAGTTATAATGTTGTGTGGAAATGTGTTAATGTTTAAATCTTTTTGAGGCAAAGGTGTTTTTTTTTTTTTTTTTTTTTTTTTTTCTTTGGTGCAGGGTCTGACTATACAACTCAGACTTATAGTGATTCTCCTATTTTCAGCCTCCCTAGTGCTGGTATTGCAGGTGTGTGCCCCCATGCCCAAACTTCACTGCCAGCTCAGTACACTCCTAGGGCTGGGCCAATACCACTTGGTTCCAGGGATCAAAGAGACAGTGTCTTGCTATGCAAATCATGCCAACTTCTTCTGTAGCCTAGGTTGGCCTTGAACTCACGATCTTCTTATTTTAGCCTGCCACGTTCTGTGATTGCAAGACTGTGCCAATATGCCTGGCTACAGTTTGGATTTAAAACATACCCCCCCCCCAAATCTCATGTGTTCAAAGAGAGGGATTTTGAGAGTTAGTTGGCACATAAATGCTCTGACTTCACCAGTGGAGCATATAACAGATGACATGGTGGTTTGATGACGTTAGGGAGGTGCCAGAAACACATGGGGTAAAGCCTTGGTAAAGGGCATGGATCTTGGGGGTGTGACCTTGAGGACTGTCTGTTCTCATCCAGGTTCAACATTCATAATATGAAAACCTATACTCCAGAGTACTCCAACATGCTAAGGCTTCTGAGTACAAACATGATAGCACAAGTGGGAAATTATGCATTTTGTTTCATGTGACAAAGGGGCTGGGGAGATAGCTCAGTAGAATAAATGCTTGCCTGGCAAACACAAGGGCCTAAGATCAAGCCTCAGTTCCACAAAAAACAAAAACAAAAACAAAAAACTTTTCTATTACATGTAACAAGTTGCAATCACAGTATAGGTGCCCTAAATGTGTGTGTGTGTGTGTGTGTGTGTGTGATGGTATCTGTGTTACCTCAACTGACCTTAACTTGCTGTCCTCCTGCCTCAGTCTCCTGAGTAGCTAGCACTATAGGTACGCACCACTATATCCAGTTTCCCATGAGATCTCGCTATACATATGCCACTGTTCTAAAATGCAAAATAAATCTGAAACCCCAAATGCTTCAGGTCATGACGAATTGGAGTTAGGGATACTCATATAACTCATCCTTTAGGGGATTAGTTGCTTGTCCCAAGGATGAGGCATATATATATTTAATGTATTTAGTACAGGGTCTACAGGGTCTCACTACACAGATCATGCTCATAGTTATCCTCCCCTTTTTTTAGCCTCCCATTTTTAGCCTTCCAAGTGCATTGAGATTATAGGCGTGCGTCACCATACCCAGTCTCTATATATTTATTTTTGAGACCAGGTCTCCTTATGTAGTTCAGGCTGGCCTTGAACTTACTATGTGGCCTTGACAGGCCTTGAGCTCACAGTGAACCTTTTGGCTCATCCTCCCCAGTATTTGGTGAGGCACTTTGTGAGCATTCTTCATGTGTACATCAGTGTGTGAAGTTTGGGGAGGAGGTGAGAGTTGGGGATGATGCGTCTTCAAACTAGGGAAACCAAAGAATGCCAGCAAAACATGAAAAACCCAGAGAGAGACCTTCCACAGTCTCCCTTGCAGCTCCAAAAGGAGGCGACCCTGCTCATGTCTTCATGGTGGCCTCCGAGCTTCCAGACTGAGAGTAGTTTCTGACCGTTTAAGCCCCACCTTGTGGCATCCTCTGGGAGTGTCTCTGAGTCACTGGGTCTCTGTGTGCAGTGCTGTCACAGGATGCTATAGACAGATTGGTTCTCACATGGGTAGGGGTGGTGCCAAGGTTAGCTTTTGGGGCCCCGTCTGCCTTCTGTGCTCCCCCTTGGATCAAGTCTCAGTGCTCTTATGCTGGGAGAAAGTCTTCAGTCAACTCATTCAGTAAAAGTCCTGCAGGTACAGTGTTCTCCCAAGTGAATCAATCAGACTTGAATGGTGAGATCTCAGATACAACCTGGTTGGAAAGATTTTGGGGTCCATGAAGGGCCTTCACAGACCCAGTAAGCCACCTGCATGCCTTGTAGGCACTTTGTTGGGATGATTCTTTATTCTCTCCTCTCACTCATCTGGAGGCTGCACACATCTGGATATCTTTCCCAGCTGCTCTGGCAGCTCAGGTAGGGAAATCAGCCTGCGGGGAAATCAGGCATTCTCTGAGAGTACTCAGAAGGGGAGTGGTGAGAGGGCCTCAGTAGCCCTTGGGATTTATGGTGAGAGCTTGGAAAACAATTAGGCTGGAGTTATCTCTGTAGCAGCAGCCAGGAGCTGCTAGAGCCTCTCTCCAGGAACACAGCAATGGTCATAGAACTGAGAAGACACAGACATTGGGGGAACATAGGAGCAGAGTGTGGGGGTGCACACCTGTCAGCCCAGTACACAGGAGGCAGAGGCAGAAGGATTGTGAGCTTGAGGCCTGCCTGGGCTACACAGCAAGGCCCTATCTCAAAAACAACAAAACAGCTCCCAAACCCTCAAACCACCAAAACCAGAGTGAGAACTTGATTCATTAATATAGTCTGTTTCAGCTGGGCATGGTGGTTCACACCTGTAATCCCAGAACTCGGGAGGCTGAGGCAGGAAGATCAGTGTGAGTTCAAGACCAGCCTGGGCTACAAAAGTGAGCTCAAGGCCAGCTTCAACTGCATAGCGAGACCCTGTCTCAAAAAGACAAAAAAAAAAAAAAAAAAAAAAAAAAAAAAAAAAAAAAAAAAAAAAAAAAAAAAAAAAATTGTCTGTTTCTGTTGATAAGATGTGTGGGAGGTCTGTATAAAATATTATTGCTTAAGAAGCCCAAATTTAGCTGCTTATATAAATAGGTATTTATTTATTTATTTATTTTTTAAATTCTTTTATTGTTTAAATTTAACAATGGTTATATTACATATTTTCATCATCGGGTCAGTTTAGATTAATACATATAGGTATATAAGATTGATCAAACAACTAAACATTAACCTTTCTAAATCCACATTACATTTTTTTTTTTTCTTTTCCCCTAAATAGGTATTTATTATCCCACGGTTTCCAGGGATTACGGATCAGGAGTCTGGGGCCAGCTTGAGTGATGGTAGCCGAGTCTCTTGTGGTGCTACAGTGGAATGTCAGCTTTGCTTCTGAGAAGGCTTCCTCACACGGCTGAGGCTGTGGGTGCCTCAGTCTCTCACTCACTAATGTCCAGATGGGCCTGAGAGGACCAATCATCTTGCTTCATCCAGACTGAGGGCGTTCTCAGAAGTGAAGCTTTCTATGATAACGCCAGCATGGTTCTGGCAGCTCTGGAGAAGTTGGCTACCCTATGTGGGGCCCTTCATGCGGCTGCTTGTGACACACAGAGCTGAGAGAGGGATCATGACAGGGCCACCCACTCTTGACAGCTTCCTCTTAGAAGTATCACCGTGCTCCTGAACAAACACCACCTCTGTTCCTTTCTGTTGGGCACACAGAACAGCCCTGGTGCAAGTGACCACAGGACTTGTGGGTGT
Organism: Myocastor coypus; assembly: GCA_004027025.1. NCBI lineage: Eukaryota > Metazoa > Chordata > Mammalia > Rodentia > Myocastoridae > Myocastor > Myocastor coypus. The sequence goes on along the minus strand of PVJA010016344.1, from coordinate 26,291 downwards.
CATGGATATCTCGGAGGCTGCCCTTCATTTTCCCTTAGAGCTTCAGTTTAAAACAACCATTTCCATGGGTTAGCAGGGCTCAGTGTGGTGGCCCTTCTGCTCCCCATGATGTTGGCTGTCGCTGGAGTCATCTGGAGCCCAACTGGGCTGGAATCCAAAATGAGTCCCCAGGTTGGCAGCTGGTGTCAGCTGTGGGCTAGGAGCTCAGCTGGGGCTGACAGGGGGAGAGTCTTGCTTCTGCTCCATGTGACCTCCCCACAAAGGGGAAAGGGACAGCTGGGTTCTGAGAGGAGCAGCCCAAGAACAGGTGCTATGAGAGGGATGGAACAGAAACTGCCAGTCTCCCTGAGATCAAAAGTCTTTGAACATGTTGTGATGTGTTCTAGTGTCAAAGCAGTCATGTGCTAGCCCAGAAATATGGGGCAGGGAAATAAACTATTTGATGTAAGGATATATAAATATATTCTCTAGCTGGGAAATGTACAGAATTTCCAGGGGCTGAGGAGTCCCAGGCATTCTCAGAATCATGTCCATGTGTTCATATTTACAATCCTTTCCGTTCAGGGTGCACTGCATGAAGGTACTTACCTGTACGATCTTGTTAAATTTTTGTGTCTGTCAGATGAGGAAGGTGTTGGTGGATATGGAAGCTGACATTCCGAGAGATTCTACAACTTGTCTAAGGCTAGAGTTAGATCCAAATCCCAAATCAGTGCTTCAAAGTGCCGCTCCTTTTTAGAACACTTGCTCTTAAGACCCTGTCTCCAATCACAGCTGCAATGTTGTGGGAAGACACCCAAGACACCCAAGGAGGCCAGTGTAGACATTTCCATGGGCAGCCCCTGTCGAATTCCCAGCTGACACCCACATAAATGAGCTATATTTAACCTTTGGGCCTAGTTAAGCCCCCACCTGGCTGCAGCGCCCTGTTGTTCCAAAAAGGGGGAAGAGCTAATATGATGGAGTCACTGTGTTTTAATAAGATTTGTTACACAGCAATGGATAACCAAAACAGGGTCACTCATTCTTGGACAAGTCAAAGCTCAGCCCGAGGAGGGGGTTCCTGCTCCAAGAAGTGGCAGACATGGGGGACCCTCGGTGATCCTTGAGTTGAGTACATGAGGCTGGCTGAGATAGTTTTCCTTATTGCCTGACCCGGTTGGAAAAAATTAAATCTAATCGCACAGCTAAGAGGAGAAACTGTGTAAAGGAATTAACAGAAATCTGGGCAAGATTCCCAAAGTAAATAATGCTGATTCCCAGAAGAAAGCAGAGTAACATTGCTTAGTGCTACCAAAACTCACACCGTTAGTGCTTTCTGACTTATTTGCTGTATTTGAAATTTACCAATTTTGGAAAAGTAACCATGATAAGCGTACTTTTAAAAATAACACCACTTTGAAATCTCTAAACACTGCGCAGTTCCTGAGGGAGAGCAGTAGGTCCTTGTTACTGGGCACTGATCCTCACAGTCCTGAGAAAAGAGAGCAGGTGGTGCCAAGAGGACCTGGAGGACCTGGATCCTAACGTGAGATCCAAGTCCTCTTGGCGACCCGAAAGGATGCTCAGAGTGGTTAGAAAGATGGCAACTCTTCAGGCTCCACTGTCCTCAGACACTTTCTCTCCTCCCCCTCACCTCTCAGTCCTTTCCAGTACAGAGGATCTCAGACTTAGGGCATCAGCCACATCTGGGAAATAGGCAAAAACTGCAAAATCTAGGAGTTCTTTCCAAGATTCCCATTCTCCAAACTTGTAGTAGTCCTCTAGAATTTTAATTCTAATAAGAACCAGGCAGTTCCTCTGTGACTAAGCCCCATAGCGCAGCACTGTAATCTCCATTCTCCCCCAAACACATGAAAGAGAGGCAGGAAGAACCTCTCTGCTTACCTTGGAAGGGATAGGGTCCGCAGATTCCAAGCAGGTAAGTGTCTTAGTTACTTTTTACTCTTTGCTGGGACAAATACCCAACACTCAAGATGAAGCAAGGAAAGGTTTGTTAGCTCACAGTTACTGGAGGTTTCAGTCCATGTTCGGCTGGCCCAAGGCTGAGTGGGACAGGGCAGAGAGCATACAGTTCATGGCAGCAGAACCACAATGTTCATGATATAGGCAACGGAACAACCAGGGGAGCAGACAGCAACAGCTCTAGTCTGTCTCTCTGTCTCTCTTCATATTACATTCAGGCTCTCTGCCTCTGCCTCCCCACCTTAGGCTACACCCATAATCCCAGAAGTATTTAAAACACATAATCCCAGGGATCATGGATCAAGTCTCAAACTGTAGATCAGTACTAAAACACACAATCCCAGTAACTCATGAATTAAGTCTCAACCTATAGAAGTCCCTGCCCAATGACTGCATGAGGCTTTGGGGGGACAACTAGATATAAACCATAACAGTAAGGATCTACCAAGACCCATCTGGAGCAAACTGGTTTTGGTCCTTGATAGTCACTAAGTTTATTTTTATTTTTTATTTATTTATTTATTTATTTATTTGTCTTTTTGAGACAAGGTCTCGTTATGTAGTTGAGGCTGGCCTTGAGCTCACTTTTGTAGCCCAGGCTGGTCTCGAACTCGCACTGATCCTCCTGCCTCAGCCTCCCGAGTGCTGGGATTACAGGCGTGCACCACCACGCCCGGCTAATAAGTTTAGTTTGCTTTACTCTATTGCATTTCTTAAAAAGACTCATTAGGGCTGAGAAGAAAGTTCAGTGGTGTAAGCACCTGCCTGGTAAGCGCAAGGACCTGGGTTTGGTCCTTGGTACCGCACACTGTGTTGGGACCAGAACCCTGGGTGCACTGAGCTGGCCACTGAGACTGGGCATGGTGGCATGTGCCTATAATCCCAGCACTGGAGAGGCTGAGACAGGAGGATCACTGTGAGACTGAGCTGTGTAGTGAAACCCTGTACCACATAAACACATAAATTATTCATTAGAAGAAAAATTTTGTGGGCTGGGAGTGTATTCAGTGTGGGGTGCTTGGCCTAATGTGTGTCTGGCTTGCTCCTCAGTTCACGTGACACGCGCATCATGTAAGTGTGCATGCGTACAGATTGATATTTTAGGGAGGCTGATGTGAGAGGATCATGTGAGACCAGAAATACAAAGCCGAAAGATGGAAACAACCCCAATATCCAGCAGCCGAGTACATACATGCATCATCATGTAGCCCTACAGGTGATATGATTCAGCTATAAATGGAGGACTGAGTCATGCTTTGGTATGAACAAATCTTAAAAATACTGTACTGAGTGAGAAGAATCAGACACAAGAAGTAGCATATTGGCTGAGTCCACTTGCAGGAGATGTCTAGAATAGGAAAACCCAGAGACAGAAAACCCACTGGTGGCTGCCAGGCTTAGAGGGAGAGATGTAGAGCTTCTTTTTGAGATGATGACATTCTGGGACAAAACAGTGGTGATAGGCGAAGAACATTGTGAATGTAGAAGAACGTGGTGATGCACACTTGTAATCCTAGCTATTTAGGAGGCTGAGGCAGGAGGATCTCCTGGGCTCAGAGCCATCCTGGGCAGCATGTCGAGACCCCGTCTCAAAAAAACAACAGCAACAACAAAACCTCAGAAGGACTACAAGTGTGTGTGTGTGTGTGTGTGTGTGTGTGTGTGTGTGTGTGTGTGTGTATATATATAATTTTTTTTGTCTTTTTGAGACAGGGTCTCATTATGCAGTTCAGGCTGGCCTTGAGCTCACTTTTGTAGCCCAGGCTGGTCTCAAACTCGCACTGGATCCTCCTGCTTCAGCCTCCCAAGTGCTGGAATTACAGGTGTGCACCACCACGCCTGGCTAGGACTGCAAGTATATTGAATGTCAGTAATGATATTGCAATCATACTTTATTACAGTTCAAGTAATTCTCAGCCAGGCGAGGTGCGGTGGTGAACACCTGTGATCCCAGCATCTGGTAGGCTGAGGCAGGATGGCCTTAAGTTCAAGGCCAGCCTGGATGAAATGGTGAGTTCAAGATCAGCCTGAAGTACACACTGAGATCCTGTCAAAAAAAAAAAAAAAAAAAATGGCAAGCGAAGCTCAGCCAGACTCAGGGACATAGTAACATGTAGTTCATACCAGTGTTCCAGCAGGGGAGGCTGAGGGTAAGATGATGGAAAGTTCAAGCCCTTCCTGGGCAGCTCAGCAAGGCTCTCTCTCTCTCTCTCTCTCTCTCTCTCTCTCTCTCTTATAAATAAATTTATTTTTTTCAAACTCCAAGTATTTTTTTGTTTTTGTCTTCTTGAGACAGGATCTCACTATGCAGTTCAGGCTGGCCTTGAGTTCACTTTTGTAGCCTAGGCTGGTCTTGAACTCACACTGATCCTCCTGCCTCAGCCTCCCAAATGCTAGGATTACAGGCATGTACCACCATGCCCATCTTTTTTTTTTTTTTTTTTTTTTTTTTTTTTTGCGGGACTGGGGCTCAAACTCATGACCTTGCACTTGCCAGGCAGGCACTTTGCCACAGAGCTAACTCCCCAGCCCCCCTACCTCAAAGTTAAGTCTAGGAAAGGGCTGGGGAGATAGGTCAGTGCAAAGGCTGTGGGTTCAATCCCAGGAGGAAGATCTGGGAGCAGTCATTTCACTTTTCACAGGCAAGGAAGCCGGTCAGAGGTAAGGCAGGGCGGCTGAATTCTGGCCTCCCACCGCAGGCTGCCTCTCTCCTCAGCTGCCCTCCCCGCAGTCTCCTGCCCATGAAGCCAAGTTTCAGGGTTGCAAAGGCTGGGTAAGGTGCCCCTCAGCTGTTCCCAGCCACTTTGCCTACCCTGGAGCACTCAGCCCATCATTCTTCAGCTGTTTCCAGAGCCTTCAAGTAGGGTGAGTGCAAGACAAACCATCTTACTTCATATTTTAAGTAAATCTTCCCAAGGGCCTCCGTGGCACCTGTGGCCATCTGGGCCGGCTCATGCAGGCTGGGGGATGAGGCTCCTCAGCGCGTGGCCATTGCTTACCTTCCTAAACAGCGCACAGCCACTCAGCAGTTTAGGGGAGCTGTTGGGCATCTCCAGGCTGGATTAGGGCTAGGATTAATCCCTGCCCTAAGCCATCAGGTACAGTTGGCTTTTCTCTCTGGCTGTGGGACTCTATGTGGTGTTGGTCACATAGTTGATGCTTAATAAGGAGTTACCCCAGTGCAGCGGTTTCAGTCTTGGCGCATCCTGAAAGTGCCTTCTCCATCCAGTTCATAGAGCCCGCAAAGGCCTCGGTTTTCTGGTGCTCCCAAGAGTAAGATGCAGGCAAAGCTCGTCTGAGACGTGAGAGTCATTTCTCCTGTTTGCCTTGTGGGACAGAATCACTCATTACCTGGAGAGCTGGTGACAGAAGTGGGAGCACACGTGTGTTCCACGTGGAACTCTGCCCCAGCCCTGTGCAGTGGCTCAGGATTTGGCTACAGCTTTTATCCCCCCCCAATCCTGACCTTTCCTTACACCTGTTATACTCAAAATTGATTGATTCTTAAAGTTTACTAACATACAAAAGGGCATTTGCCAATCCAAGAAAGGCAGCTCTGTGGAAATTTACTGACCTCCACAGCTGAAAAGCTTGGCGAAGAAGGGAAAGTACCCTGCTCACCTGTGTGCAGGGCTAGTTACAGGAGGGGCCTGGGGAGTGGATACTCCGAGTCCTGACAAGGTGACCCTTTCCTCTTAGCCTCAGAAGACTAACTCCCTGAGCTTGAAGCAAGTGGGGACATGAGGAAGACTGCAGATCAGAAGTGGCTTCAGTTTCCAAGGCACCCTTTGAGGGAAAGCAGGGACGGGCTGTCCGCAGCTGAGGGAGGAGGTTTCAGCCTTCAAGGTTGAGGCTGGCCTGGGTGTTGCATGCCATTACAACATTCTGTGGACAAATGTCCTTCTGCAGCCTTTCCCAGCTGGAAAGGTCTCCTAGGCCAGGAAGCGTTGCTTTGGCACTGTTTAACCCAGTGTCTCCCGAAGTTACTTGACCTCACTTTCACCCTTCATAATATTCATCCCTCTCCTGTGATCGCCAAGTTCTTAAGAATTCACTGGGGACACGGTGCCATAATGTTCCGGGGAGTTGGTGCTGGCCGCTCTTGCCCTGTGGGGAGCCACATGGTTGTTCAGGCAGGTTACCTGATATGCAGTCCTGCTGCGATGACCCAGAAAACGCAATCATTTCCTGTACCTGCCAGCCTTCTTCACTGAGATTCTGTGAGTCTGTGCACACCACAAAGGGAACGGGTGACAGCTGCCAAGTACCATCTGCTAGAGCAGTGATGGTGAAACTCACAGAGATGAGTGCCCGCACTGCCACCCCAAGCCCGCTTATTTATGGCAAAGCAACAACACTGAAATTAAATCTGGACACTAAAGTTTGAGTTTAGAAAAAAACCCACACATTAACATCATTTGTATTAAAAGAAAAACATGCATGTCATATAGCTGTAGGCTCTTCGTATGCCATCTATGAAGTCTTCACCTCAAGGCTATCATCTCTGCTTTACAAGTGAGGAAACTGAGACTACAAGATGAAACATGGAGGTCTCTCAGGTCAGTGTGTGATGCCTCAGATTCAGGGTGGGGGACCCTACACTGATATTCTCTTTTCTGTATTACTCTGTCTCATCAAATTGTGTTTTGTGACACTATTTCTAGAATATCCAATTCCTGTCCTGTTCTGTCCTGTTCTGTCCTGTCCTGTCCTGTCTTGTCCTGTCCTGTTCTGTTTTGTTCTGTTCTGTTCTGGGAGAAGCCCATGAGGGACTGATTTGGACTGGAGACTTCTGAATGCAGCGTCTAGAGCAGAGGGGAAGATAGTTCACCTTAGATATGTCAGAAAGCCTAGAGGTGAGGCAGCTACTAACTCAGTTACTATCAGTATCAAAGTGTCAGTTTCTTTTCTGCACGTTGCCATGTAGGATGATGGCGGCAGTTCTAGGGCTCACAAGGTGATAAGAGAAAGGCTTCTCTTCAGGGACTTTCTCTTCTTGTGTTTTAGGTGACACTCCCTGTGCTTCTCCTCACTCACAGATGTCCCATCACTCCTTGCTGGCTAGAATTGTATCCTGTGATGCTTCCTATTTGGCCAGGAGACTAGAATAAGGGTTAGTCAGAACATTCAGAACCTGTTCCCCTTTAGCTGGGACTAGATCAGAGGTTTTTATTTTTCTTTTCACGTAAAATAGAAAAGCAATGGAAATTAGGTAGACAGGCAGCTGCTTCCTCTGTGTGTGTCATGTGTTCTCATATGCATGTGTGCCTCAGTTACTTTTCTCTCGTTTCTGGGACAAAAATACTCTATACCCAAAATTAAGGATGGAAAGGTTTATTGAGCTCACAGTGAGTAGAGGTTGAAGTCTGTATATGGCTGGTTCTAAGATAAAGTGGCACATTGCAAGGGGCAGCAGTTGATGGTGGCATAAAACAGCAGTAGCTAGCAATCCTCTCTCCCTTCCTTATATTTTTTAAAAAAATTTATTTTTTTATATTATGGCTTGCTCAGCCTGCCCTGGGTGTGGGGCTGGTGCAGCCTGTGGTGCCAGGGATCGAACCGTGGTCCCTGCAGTTGCCTAAACTGGCACTTTAGACTGCTGAGCTATCTTGATGGCCTTCCTTTTCTCACATTTTTATGCAGATTAAATGCCCCAGGGCAGGTGGAGCACTCACACCCATAATCCCAGCATTGGATCATGAATTAATCACAAACTCTAGAGGCTGCTCATGACTGCATGAAGCTTTGGGGGGGGGTGCACCTAGACACAATGTGTGTTTTGGAGGTTAGTGCGGATGGATGAGAGAGTAGCTCATAGTTATTGTATTGTCCAGTGTCCTTGACCCTCCTGCCAAGCCTGCTTCTTACCCTGTTTACTTCACTTTCCTCTTCCTCCCTGTTATAGACTGTGTTATTGCTCCCTATCTGTCACCCTTCTGTATAACTGTCCCTTCCTCGTGTTACTTTGCAGCACATAAGGCCTCCTTCACTGGCTTGGTTATGTCAGTCATGCGAGGTGAACTTGCGAGAATTCTGTGCTCAGGTCTCTGGAAAGCTTGTGCATTTCTGCTTTTCTTTTTATATTTCTGCCATCACCACGAAAAGAACATGGCCCATATTATCCCACTAAGAGGTCCCAGGAAGAGGGTGACAGACAGCTGGAGCAGAGCCACCTTGTCTTAGTTATTTTTCTTATAGTTGAGACAGAATACCTGACACTCAAATGTTAAAGGAGGAAAGGTTAATTTAGGTCACAGTTTGTAGAAATTTCAGTCCATAATTGGCTGGCTCCAAGGAAGAGTGACATGAGGAGGGTATCACAGAGGAGAAGCAGGTAGGCCGAAGACAGCAAAGCAAACAAAGAATGACCACACCTCTTTCTACTCTTTACACCTTATCAAGGCTACTTAGGCTGGGTAGCACTCACACCCTTAACGTAGTCCCCTTCATCCTTACATTGCACTTTGAATCAATTCCAGCATCACATGCTCTAGATCCAGCCACCTTAGCAAAAGCCTCACCTGCGACTGATGAGGCTTTGAGGGGACAGCTAGACACAGTCATAATGATGCAGGAAGAAAAAACTGATGTGGGGTGGATGACCTCCAATAAGGAACCTCCAGATGGTATAGGGAAAACCGATCCCCAACCTGAAAAGTACCTGGGATGAGTTCGTGTTCTCTAAAACTGAAAAATCAATTTTAGGAACAAATAGAGGTAATGAGCAGAACATATTTATTGAGGGAAAAAAAGCTCCTGTCTGAGAGAAGGACAGGAAGAGGATCCCAAGTGGGTGTCCTCAGGAAGCTGTCTCTTCCAGGGACTTTCATAGAGGAAAAGCACACGGTGAGGCAGGTCTAAGGTTGTGGAGAAGATGTTGGAAATCACTTAGGTGGGTATGAGGTGGGACAAAACTATGGTCAACCAGTGAGGTTACAATCACCATTGCTCAGGTAAAATTGATTGAAATAGGGATCCAATGGGAAGGCAAGTCACGTAGCAAGCGGGCAAGAACACCACCTATTGGGCTTGGGCTTGTGACTCTTTCTAGGCTCTTTCAAGGTGATTGATACTTAGAAAATCAACCCCTGATGTCCATCCCTAGGTAAGTAATTAGATGTTTTTGTTGTTCTTGTCTTGAGATCTGGCCCATGGTGGAGTGTCTGTCTCTAGTTGTAAAGTCACCTTGTCTTCCATGTCATCCTTGAGGGCCTGGCCCTATCTGACTGCCTATAATATTTCTATCTAATTCAGCTGCCTACAACATTAACATGCCTGGACAACCTGTCCCAATGAAGCCTATCCTAGAGCGGATCTCCTAAAGAATGCACAGATGGACAAATGAGCTCCGTACAGACTGGCCAAAAGCTGACCCAATGATGAGCCTGACCATCAAGAGCAATTATTCCAGACTGAGTTTTTGATTGGTTTGTTATAAAACAATAGCTGACTGATAATCACACTCCCCCAAACACCTAACTTTCTCTCTGTTGCTCTCCTTTGCTGTGCCTGCTTTCCTTTCTAATGCTCTGACATCAAAAGAAGAATATTAGCTGGGTGTGGTGGTGCATGCCTGTAATCTCGGCGCTTCGGAGGCTGAGGCAGGAGGATCGGTGTGAGTTGGAGACCAGCATGGGCTACAAAAGTGAGTTCAATGCCAGCTTGAACTGTATAGTGAGACCCTGTCTCAAAAAGACAAAAATAAATAAATAAATAAATAAATAAACAAATGAATAAAAAAAAAGGTGATGTACTTATGTAATCTCAGTTCAAGGTCAGCCTGGACAACTTAGTGAGATCCTGTCTCAAAATGGTTTTTTAAAAGGACTGGGGATATAGCTGAGTGCAAAGGCTCTGGATTCAATTCACAGTAGGGAGAGAGAGAGAGGGAGAGAAAGAGATGGAAGGGAGGGAGGGAGAGAGGGAGAGGAAGAGGGACAAGGGCAGGGAGAGAGGTATAGAGGAAGTGGGGGGGGAAGAGAGGGAATGAATGATGGTTGAAGCTCAGTGTGATAACTGTATCAGAATTCTCATGGGGCCAGTTGTATTTTATATTTATTTTTCAAACCCAGGACTTCTGTGTTGGTAAGGATTGAATCCGAGACCTGGTGTATGCTAAGCAAGCCCCGTACCAACAGTTTTATCTTATCATGTTGCCTAACACTCTTTTAACTAGATGCGTCAAAATCATCCAAAGAGCAGATGTTGGGTGTTTAGACTGTTTACATATTTTTCCTCATTACAGACAAGGCCACAACGAACATTTGCATCCATACAACTTTTTATACTCCTTGAATCATATTTTGGGATTTACATCCTTCTCCAAAACTGAATTGAGATTTATTGAGTCAACAGAGTGTAGCAGATTACCTTTTCCAAGGATGGCCGCGATGTCTCTCGTCCCACAATCCTCTCCCCATGTCCTATCTGAAATGGCATCTGCATCCTGCATCTTGATTCTAGGTGGGCTTGTGAGTGCTTCAGTTGAGGAAACACAGAGGAAGGGGCGGGCTGTGGCCCAACAGACAGGGACAGGAGGTGAGCACTTGATTCTTTTTCTGTGATGATTGTCCTGAGAGAAGTGAGCCATGAAGTCCAGCAATCATGAGACCGTCAAGCGGCTCAGGCAGACTCACATCCAGCAGCTCACATTATCAGCTACAAGGCACCACCTTGGGCGTGCAGCCCTGCCAGGCCTTCAGCCCGTCTTGGCAGGTGCAGCGCTAGTCACTGTGGAGCAGAGACGAGCCACCCCCTGTGCCTTTACAGATTGCTTTCCATTGTCACCCACTTATCCCAGGTATCGCATTCTGCTGGCTTTGAGCGTTTTCACTTAGAGAAGATATGAGGTAGGGTTGGCGAGATGGCTCAGCGGTCTAAAGCGCTTGCTTAGGCAAGCTTAGGTAACCGCAGGGACAGCGGTTCCATTCCCGGCACTACATGCTGCGCTTCCTCATCCCCAGGGCAGGCTGAGCCAGCCACTAAAAAAAAGGAAGAAAAAAGAGAAGATATGAGGTGTTTGCTCATTGCCACGAACTTTACCTCTAGGTGGAGGACATACACTTGGGTGGGGTAACTCTATACCTGTGGACATCTGGAAAAGTCAGTCTTCTTGAGGAATTCCTTTTCAACTGAAAGGAATTTACACCTCAGACTTGAAGCACAGTACTTTTTTTGTGTATTTGGTACAGGGTCTACAGGGTCTCACTACACAGATTGGACCGGTAGTGATTCTCCTGTTCACATGCACTGGGATTACAGGTGCACCCCACCACGCCATTTCAATCCCAGTGCCATGGTGCAGAGGAGGCAAGGCAGCACAGCACTCTGAGGATTGAACCCTGGTCCCTGCGTCTGCTTGAGGAGGTGCTTCAATCCACTAAACAATCTGGCTGGCCCAGTCGAAGCACAGTTCTGATGCTTATTGCTTTTGTAACCTTGGGTCCCTGGCTCTCTTTCCTCATCTGCACAATAGGACAACAATCTTGTAATTTTTTTCCTCCTAATCTTTTTATCCTTTTCTTTCTTCTTTTCTCCTTTCCTTCGTCTTTAATTTCCTTTTCTCTCATTTTCTTTTTTCATTTTCTCATAATCTCAGGCTCTTGTGTTAATCTTGCCACAGAAGAACCTTAAAGCTCTGCAGCTTACAGTGACCTGAGAGGCACTGATGATTTTTTGGTAACAGAAACCAGCAGAGAAAGCTGCTGCTGCTGAATTCCATGTCAGCCAGGGTGTTCTGTGCTCTGCATCGGCAACAGGGAAGTGTACAAGGTTACTGAGATCAGTGCGAGAATAAGGTGAGGCCCCAGAGTTATGAGCTGCCAAACTCGTAAACTGCACAGGCTTCCTCCCAACCACGCGGTGCACCGCGATTTAACAACCCACTTGTGTCTAAGTGTTCAGCAATACCTAATGATCAGTGCATCTATAAATAGGATCATAGAACAATTTGGATGGATGTTAATATATGGGTTTAGTCCTGCAGTGACTAAACCTTGAGTTGTTTTGACCTCAGAGAGACATCAAAAATCTGCTGCGGTGAACAACTTCTGCAGTTATCTGCAGCAAAATGTTTTGTTCCTGTTTAACACATCCTTGTGTGTCTAATTTGCTAACATGATAATAGTGTGCAGTGTGGCAGCTTGCAATTTGCAAAATGCCTTCACACACATGGTCTCCTTTGATGCCTGCAAGACAGGCAGGGTGACTGAGATTTGGGGGCACAGAGGCTTGCCCCACGTTGTGGGGAGAGAGAAGACAGGATAGTGGTGGTAATGGTGGTGCCAGTGGAGGTAGTGGGTTCCCAATCAGGATCTTGCAGCTTCCAATTTGATCTCCTTTCTTATTCCACCCAAATTCTGGTCATCTAGTGTAAAAGACTTGGAGCAATCACTTCCGCTGCCTCTCCTGTTCAGACTACTGGGCAGTCCTTTGGGGTCTAGCATCCTAACTTGCCCTTATTACTTTGCATTAAAAGTTGATTAGGTAGATTTAGCAAATAAAGCATAGTATATAACTATATCCTATGGTATATTTCATCTGGCAACCCTAATTAAGAGGATTTGTTATTAAAGTTTTCCCCATAAAAAAAAGTCTGGGCAAGAGCTGGCTAGATAGCTTCAGCAGACTCAAGTGCCTGCTGAGGCAGAGCACAGCGTCCTGGGTTCCATTCCCCACATGCCATGCCAGCCCTTACCCTGGGGCACGCTGAGACAGCAACTGAGGCTGGATGTGGTAATGCACGCCTATAATCCCAGCTCTTGGGCGGCTGGAAACAGGAGAATCACTAGGAGTCTGATCTACGTAGTGAGACCCTGTAGACCTTGTACTAAATACATTAAGAAAAAAAGATATCAGAAAAAAATAATAATCTGAGCAGCTGGGGATGCAGCTAAGTGATAGGGAACTTGCCTAGCAGGGACAAGGTTCCTGAGCTTGATCTCCAGCATCCTATCACTCCCCAAAAGCCAGAAAGAAGGGGCTGGGGAGATAGGTCCATGCCACAAGTGCCTGCCTGGCAAGCACAAGATCGTGAATTTGGTCCCATGAAAAAAAAAGCCAGAAAAAAATGTATAGAAAATTTTGAGGGGCCCGGCGGAATGGCTCAGTGGTCTAAAGCACCTGCTTGGGAAAGCTTGGGCGGCTTCAGGGACCGCGGTTCGATCCCCGGCACCACATGCTGTGCCAGCCCTGCCCTCAGGGCTGGCTGAGCTGGCCATAAAAACGAGTGAATAAACAAAGGTTCTGAAACAATAAATAAATAAATAAATAAATAAGAAAGAAAATTTTGAAAAGCCAGATAAAATAAATAAACTAAGAGTTACTAATTTACTAGAAGGCAACAATCTCTCTTAATACTTTGGATGTCTACTGTGACATTTTTTGTGTATACATTTGTGTGCATAGCTTCCTTTTCTAAAAAATAAAAGTAAGTAGAAAGTGCGATTTACTGAGTACACACTTCAGACTCGCTCATCTTCACTCGGCGGTGTCGCGAACATCATTCCTAATGCGTGCTCACATGTTCTGCAGCAGTCACGTGTGGCACTTCCTGGAGCGAGGGGCTCTGTTCAGCTACTCCACTGGGGTGAGGCCTGTGGCTGTTTCAGAGCTTCATTATTTCAGACCTGGCAATCAACAATTTCACCAAGTCTCTCTGAATATGTCGGGAATAAGTTTCTGGCAGGAGAATTTCATGGTCAAAGGGTAAGCAAGCCCTGAAGGTTTCTATTATAAATTCTCATATTGTCCTTCAGAGAAGTTGAGTCAACTTGTATTCTCACAAACGTCATCTAGAAGTGCCCCTCTTCTTGCACAGTGTCTACACGAGTCATAATAAGAACACCACTTTGATTCTAGGCCTGCTGACTCCACAGTCACAGTGCTGTTCCTGAGTCACAGGAAGTAATCTTACTGCTGTCCATGGAGCCTTCCACTCTCAAAGGACAGTGAATTGGGTCAGGGACAGAAGTCACCACTCCCACTCTCAGGCTGGACATAGCCAGTCTTGGCACTCTCTCTCCTGCCCTTGGACTTAGTTGAAAAATCTTCCTTGTCCCAGCCTTGGACGTGGCCATTAGTAGAACAACTTTGTTATTACTCTTCAACTGAGCTGTGGAACAGCTCCCCCTATTATTAAGATAAATATTTAATAATAAATCTTTTAATAATGGCTGCCTGTAGAACTGGGCTGAAGAATTTGCTCATTATAATTGTAGTGCTCAGAGGACTGAGACAAGAAGATTGTAAGTTTGAGGTCAGTCTCCATACCTAGCAAATGAAGGGCATAAAGGAATCTTGCTTACCTCAGGGGTTGCCAGGACATTCTGCGTTTGTTGTTGCTATTACAGGGTCTCACTACACAGTTCAGATTTGCAGTGATTTTCCTGCCTCAGCCTCCCCAGTGTGGGGATTATATACATGAGCCATTACTTCAAGTTTCAGTGGCTGGCACAGCATGCCTGGGGTTCCAGGGCCAGCAAGGCACAGGGTACTGAGGATCGAACTCTGGTCCTTGCACTTGCCAGGCAGGTGTTTAGATTGCTGAGCTGTCTTACCAGCACAGAGAGTCTGTCTTTTAAGGGTTACCAGAAATGGTTGCTGGGAGGGGTGGCATACACCAGTGATTGTAGCACTTGGGAGGCTGAGATAGGACCATCACTGCACATTTAAGGCCATCCCAGGCTATATAGTGAGTTCAAAGCTAGCTTGAGCTACATAGGGAGACCTTGTCTAAACAACAACAACAACGAATGTGATTGTTTTCTGTACCCCACAATACTGTAATCTTTGGTCCCAACTTAAATTCTTTTAAATTCATTGTAATTTTAGTCTTATAGAATTAATTTGGAATTAATCTATTATTATTATTATTATTATTATTATTATTAATTTAATTTAATTTTATTTTATTTTATTTTGGTCTTTTTGAGACAAGGTCTCACTATGCAGTTCAGATTGGCCTTGAGCTCACTTTTGTAGCCCAGGCTGGTCTCCAACTCTCACTGATCCCCCTGCCTCAGCCTCCCAAGTGCTGGGATGAGTTTGTGTAAATTTATATAGTTTATTTTTTTCATGTTTGGTGGAATTTGCAAATGTAAGTAAGAGGATCCAGATTTATTTCTGTGTGGTAAGGTTTTAAACTGTAAACCCAATTTCATTAATAGATATAGGGCTACTTGTTTTATATATATATATATATATATATATATATATATATATATATATATATATATGCATATATATATTTAATTTTTAGACATTCTTTTTATTTTTATTTATTTATTTTTTCTTGTTTCAGAACTTTCGTTTGTTTATTTATTTTTATGGCTGGCTCAGCCTGCCCTGAGGGCAGGGCTGGCACAGCATGTGGTGCCAGAGATCGAATTGCGGTCCCTGCAGCTGCCTAAGCTTTCCTAAGCAGGCGCTTTAGACCACTGAGCCATCCTGCCTGGCCTGTGTTATAAATTTTTGTTGTTGTTGTTTTTCTTTGAATGAGCTTTGTAGTTTGCGTCTTTCAAGGAATTTATCCATCTCATTTAAATTGCCTTTTTTTTTTTTTTTGTATTTAGGGGCTACAAGGTAGACCATGTCCTTTACGTAGATCAGACTCATAGTGATTCTCCTGTTTTCAGCCTCCCAAGCACTGGGATTATAAGCTGTGAGCCACCAAACCCAGTCTCAATCACTGTCTTAGCATGGCCCAGGGAGCAGGCCCAGCACGACACTGGGGGTGGGGGCCAGGGATCAAACCCCGCTGCTGCTCTCTATCTAAGCAGGTGCTTTAGTCTGCTGAGCTATCTGGTTGGCCCTAAATTGCCTAATTTTTGATGAAATTTTCTTATCCTTTTAATCTTTATAGAACACATATCGACAGCTCCTCTTTCATTTCTTAAACTGGTAATTTATGTCTAAGTTAGACTCTTAGATGACAAAAATTGAACAGGAAGATAAAAAAATCCTTTGATTATATGAGAAAAATGGATTAAAGGAAAGTTTTTCTTTCATACATCTTTGCAGATTGTTTCTTTTCTTTCTTTCTTTCTTTTTTTTTTTTGTCTTTTTGAGACAGGGTCTCGCTATGTAGTTCAGGCTGGCCTTGAGTTCACTTTTGTAGCCCAGGCTGGTCTCGAACTCGCACTGATCCTCCTGCCTCAGCCTCCCGAGTGCTGGGATTACAGGCGTGAGCCACCACGCCCGGCTGCAGATTTCTTAAACTGAATCAGCGTAGCAGGAAGCTCACAGAAGGGTAAAGGAGGACAGTCATAAAAAGCTGATTTGGGGACTTGGTGGTGCATGCTTGTAATCCCATCACTCTGGATCCGGAGCTTGAACTCAGGTTGGGCAAGTTAGTGACTTAGGAGACCCAATCTCAAAATAAAAAAGGGCCTTCTGGATCTTTTCGAACCCGTTCCATCGACATCCACTTGTGTGAGTAGCAAGAGGCCCTGTGTGTATTCTCAAGTCCTGGAGAGCCTGGCAACACTGACAGGTCAGCTCTTATCCTAGGTCCATCTATCCAGGAAGTGTCTGGAGAGTGACCCAAATAGTGGCGAAACTATGGCTTCTGCAGTGAGACTTTGCCACCAGTAGCTGTGGACCTAAGGCGAATTCTGAAGGTTCTCTGAATTCTACCTTTCTCCTTCAAAAAATAGGGAGAACAAGCCTTACTTCAAAGTAATCTGGAGGTGTTTAAATGACACAATATAGGAGTCTGGCACATGCTAGCAAGTTTTGGTGGATGTTAAAGTGTGGCCCCTCAGACCTGCTTGTTAGAAATGCAGAATCTTTCACTTTCTAGGCCTACTAAATCAGTAGGTCTGGCCTGGAACACAAGTTCAGTGGTAGAGCGCTTGCCCACCATGAGTGAGGCCCTGGGCTTGACTCCAGCGATCCGGCTTCCCTGCAAAAGAAAGGAAGCCCTGGGAGTGAGAGCCCAGAAACCTACTCTAGGTGATTCTCATGGTCACTGGGGGATCCATTCTTTTTGCTTGTTTGTTTGTTTAAGACAGGTTATTGCAATATGTTTGAGCCCAGGCCGGCCTCAGATGAGTGATTCTCTTGCCTCAGTGCTGGAATTACAAGCATGCACTCCCATATAGCACATGGTAGAAGCTACTCAACAAATTCTAGTTTATGAAACTGGGAGTGGTGGTGCATGCCTGTAATCCCAGCATTGGGAAGGCTGAGACAGGAGGATCACTGTGAGTGTGAGCTATGTAATGAGACCCTGAACCTAAATAAATAAATAAATAAATAGTTTATTGTCCCTATTTATATTTTCTTACATCTTATTTTTTAAAATTTTATTTTATTCTTTTTCAGAACTTTTGTTTGTTTATTTATTTTTATGACCGGCTCAGCCTGCCCTGAGGACAGGGCTGGCGCAGCATGTGGTGCCAGGGATCGAACCTCAGTCCCTGCAGCCGCCTAAGCTTTCCTAAGCAGGCGCTTTAGACCACTGAGCCATCCTGCCGGGCCCCTACATCTTATTTTTGACTCCTCAATAATTAAATTCTTTAAGAGTTAAGATATTTTTTCTATTTAACCTTTTTTTCTTTCTCTCTTGAAAGTTCCTAGTGAAGACAAACATTCTGTAAGAATGTAGAGAAATTAGCTACATTTCCACATTCCAAATAAGGCCAGACCTTCCCTTGGTGTTCCAGGGCTTTACATGTGTGTTTGACTTCCACAGTTCCTTGGCTGAATCAGGTGCCTGGAGGGTGTGGTGTTCCATGTACACCCACCATGAATTTTAACTTTGCTCTGATGTTAGAGATATTGGGAGTATGTGTCCCCCATACCCCTACACTCGCCTGGGCCCAACAAACATGAGGGCCTGAGCAATGTCATAGGCAGTTAGGCCTAATTAAAGAAATGCAGTGAAACTTCATCAACTCAAGCACATGGACTAAATGAGCAGGAAGAGTGGAGGCCAATAAATGAATAAAGGGAAATCTATAGCAGGTACTGATATGGTCTTAGCATGAAGGACGAAGCACACAGAGACACATATAGGTGACACAGTGCAAACCTCTAGTGGCTTCATATCTGTTCGCATCCCATGGGCCAGAGCAAGTCCTATGTGGGGACTGGATCATGTTGGGACAAGGATAGCGGTATGGTGGGGTGTGGTGCATGTGTGAAAGGGAGGGATAACTGGCATGACAGGAAGCCAGAGGAGATTAGAGTCCCACGAGAATACATTAGTCCTTCCTTGGGTGAGGCCCCCAATGGCCTCTGCTACACTCCACCTCTTACGATTGTCCCATTGAAAACCAAGCTCCCAACATATGAGCTACTAGGTCAATGGTTCTCAACCTTTCTAATGCTATGACCCCACAATACAGTTCCTCATGTTGCGGTGACCCCAAACCAAAAAATAATTTTGGTAGCTACTTCAAAACTGTAATCTTGCTACAGTTATGATTCGGAATGTAAATACCTGATATGCATTATGTATTCTCATTGCTACTGCCGGGGTTGCAACCCACAGGTTGAGAACCACTGCACTAGGTGAAAAACTACTTGCAAACCATAGCTCTGCAGTGGACTAAAGTGCCTGCTTAGGCAGGGGAAGCACCCAGGATTTGATCCCCAGGGTGCTGTCTCAGCTCCACTCTTGGGCATGCTGAGACGGTGACTGAGACTGGGCATGGTGGCATGAGCCTATAATCCCAAGCTTGGGAGGCTGAAAACAGGAGGATCACTACAAGTTCAGTCTGTAGACCCTGTACTCAATACATAAAATAATAAAAGTAAAACAAAACAAAACCATAGCCCTGGAAGGTCTAGCCCACAGGGAAGAACTATAATGGAGCTCTTCAGATGCTAAGCTTCTCCTTACCAACCTATTTCTTAATGTGAGAATTTAGTAGGTGTCCTCTCTCTCTCTTTTTAAAAAAAAATATTTATTTATTTATTTATTTATTTATTTATTTATTTATGGTAGTGGGGATTGAACTCAGGACCTTACAGTTGCCAGGCAGGCACTTATGCCATTGAGCTATGTCACCAGAACCTTCCTATCTTTTCTGAGAACACCATGATGGATTAACCATAATTATATATGGTAACCTCAGAGCAAGTTAACCTCATCTTAAGTGACAAATCCACATTTACATTCCAGTCTCCCTAACCCTTTGAATCTGATCTATGCTAATTCAAGGGAAAGAAAGCATCTCTAATTCATTTGTGGTGAGTACCCTAATTTTCTTGTGGCTGAGACAAATACCCAATACCCACAAGCTAAGGGAGATAATGTCTATTTAGCTCACAGTTTGTGGAAGTTTCTAGTCCATAATCATTTTTCCAAGGCAGGATTAGCTGACAGACAGGCATCATAGAGCAGAAATATTTCATAGCAGGCAGAAGGTAGCAAAGCAACAAAGTAGTGAGAAGCAGCAAGTGACAGGCCTCTTTTCCATCCTTAATTTAGTTCCTTAATCTTAGCATTGCACCACAAATCAATCCCAGAGTTGCATACTATATCCACCCACCTCTGAAAAACAGCCACCTGTGACAGTGTGAGGCTGGGGGAAAGTGGCATCTAGACATAAACCATAAGGGCCATCTTTTGATCCACGTTTCAGCCATCCAACTCATCAAGCTATTAAGGACCTTCTAAGTCCCCAGGCTATAACATTAAATGAAGAATTCCTGCTTAGTACACTCACAGCAATAAATTTTTGCCTGATTCAACTTTATGTTCCTTCTACCATTATCCTACACTATTAGTATCTATTCCCAAGGCACTGGGGATGTAGCTGAATGGTAGAGTGCTTGCCAAGCCTGCACCAGGCCCTAGCTTAATTCCCCAGAACCATGAAAAATCAATTTCCACACATATTCCCCAGATTTCTGCTCGTAAAAATAAAATTCATAGTTCTGTTGAAGTGCAGCCCACTTCCTTGTATGTGATAGTACACACCTCACATTTACCCATGGATACCTTACAAGGCTAGGAGTTCATTGGTTGCTGTAATTCAATCAGTCACATGAACACTTGTGTATGATTTCCTGAAAGTTCAGCCTGTAACTATTGGACATAGAGTTCTCAGAAGACACCTAGGAATTTGTGCTTGAGCACAAAACTTGAACACAGTGCATGAGCTAGAAGTTTGAGTTCCTGAACTCATCTTTGTCTCTCATCATTTTGTTCAGCAACATAGGAGGATCAAATGTCGTTATATTTCTTAAATATTTTCATAAATACTTGGAAGTAGCCTATACAAGGTCACTAAGATCCTTACCTCCTACACGTGGCTGATTAGGAGTGTCCAGTGCAGTCTCCAGCCACACCACCCTGAAAGCTCCTGATCTCATCTGATCCCAGAAGCTGAGCAGGGTACAGCCTGGTTAGTACTAGGCTGGGAGGAGCATCCAGAGCAGATATTTTGTGAATCTCTATAAATAGTTCAGATCATGAGCTATTACTACTCTTTAACCTGCTGGAAATAAAATCATAAGCATTTGCAAGTCCTAGTCTATCAGCCAATTCTACAAATCAGAAAACCAGTTTTAGGAAGCTCATCTTTAAAATTCTATCCTTCTATGACCATTCCTGATACCAAAATATGTATGAATCAAGGTTTTCCAGAGAACGATAGCCAACAGGACAGGTGTATTGCTAAATGACAAGGGTATGTTCTAAGAAATACATCATTTGGTAATTTTGTTATGTGTCACCTTACCTTATCGTAACTTCTTCTGCATTGCTGTTGGTGATTCTTTTCGTTTGTCTGTTTTTCAGTACTAAAAATTGAATGAATGCCTGTACTTTAAGCTACATCTCAGTATTTTGTTTTTCATTTTGAGACAGGTTCTTCCTAGGTCACTAAGGTGTCAATGCTGGGCTTGAACTTAGGATCCTCTGATCTCAGTCTCCCAGAGAGCTGGGTTTACAGGCATGAGCCATGACCTCTAGCTATAGTTTTTTTTTTTTTTTTTTTTTTTTTTTTGTCTTTTTGAGACAGGGTCTTGCTATGCAGTTGAGGCTGGCCTTGAGCTCACTTTTGTAGCCCAGGCTGGTCTCGAACTCACACCGATCCTCCTGCCTCAGCCTCCCGAGTGCTGGGATTACAGGCGTGAGCCACCACGCCTGGCTTCTAGCTATAGTTTTAACCTTCTAAACTTTTAAATTTTTTTAAAAAAATTTTTGACTTGTAGCATTTAGCTTTGAATATACATTATATAATGGCATAAAATTATTTTATTAATGATACTATAAGCTTTTTTCTGTTTAGCTTCTTTAAATTTTGTTGTTGTTGTTAAAAACTAGGGCAACACATATTGGCCTAGGCCTGCATAGGGTTAGGCTTTTCTTTATCATTATCTCCTACCACCATACCTTGTCTTACTGGCAGGTCTTGAGGGCAATAACACCCCTGGAGCTGTCACCTCCAATGATAACACTGTCCTAAAATCCCCTCCTAAAGGATCTGCCTGGTGCTGTTATAGAGAAGTCTCTAAAGTGATGGTTAAAGGGACAGTATAGCAAGTACGAAACCCACAACATGGTCATCTTGTATCATGATCAGGTATCCTGTGCTGTGCCTAATTGTATGTGCAATACTTTTATAGCACAGAAGGCTTGCTTATATCAGCAGCATACACATACAAGTAATACTTTGTGCTACGACATTATGACAGCTCCATCCCTAGGTGACAGGCATTTTCACATGTGTGATCTGTGCTGGGATTAAACCCAGGCCTTGTAATGCTAAGCAAGTGCTTTACCATGGAGTTAAGGCCTTGACACCTTTTATCTTTTTCTTTTTCTTTTCTTTTCCTTTCTTTTCTTTCTTTCTTTCTTTCTTTCTTTCTTTCTTTCTTTCTTTCTTTCTTTCTTTCTGCTTTAAACAATTTATTTAACTGAAATGGACTTACATTTGTTTCTAAAGTGACCTCCATTTATTTGGATACATCTTTTCCCAATGGTGATTTACAAGATCTTCAAGCCAATATAAATATTTTATGAATATTTGGGTATACATCTGCACAATACCTCAGCAATACTTTTCAGCAAGAAAACACTGAAGAGTAAAGACCAGACACAATTACTCACTACAGTGAAAATCTGCTGAGATATTTTTGAGGTAAGAAGGCACCACATACCGCTTCAACTAAGAAAATCACCCTTACAACACAAGGCAATTTTATTTTCATACAGGACCTAGAATGCTTAAGGTGCCAATTAGGTGGTGAATGGCAGAGCTACATCCCAGTTTATGCCATGAATTCATAGGGAATTGGTTCCAACAACTCAGGTTCCTTCCCACTGATCCTCACAAAGTGCGCTTCTCTGGGAGGGGCAGGCTGGTGCTTCAGTTGAACCCAAGTACCTTTCTCTTTGGCTTCTTTCTTTTTCTGATTACTTTCCTTGACACATTTCAGGAAGCTATCACGACTTTTTGAATGTTTAATATGGTCAATATGTACATTAATCCTCTTGCCCTTAACTTGCTTGTTTACAACAATGCCAGCAGCGTGCTGGGTAACATTGTAGATCCTTCCTCTTTTGCCATGGTAACATTTGTGAGGCATTCCTTTTTGCACAGTACCCATTCCCTTGATGTCTACAATGTCACCCTTTTTGTAGATTCGCATGTATGTGGCCAAAGGAACCACCCCATGTTTTGTAAAGGGCCTGGAGAACATATAACAGGCTCCCCTCCTCTTGCCCTTTGTGTTAGTCATTTTGACAAATTACTGGAAGATGGTGGTTCCGGCCCAAAGGCTATCTTTTTCTTTTTAAACATATGATAGGAGTTTTTGAGCTCAATTATACCATATAGTACCACAGTTCCCTGTGTACTAGATCACTGACAAAACATGGCTGTGCAGTGCATGACTGCATGTGGATATTTGGGGGAGGATTTGTTAGGGAAATAGCCTCAGAGAGGCCACACAGTGGGCCATCTGTAGGCTGAGGAAGCTGGGGAGCCAGGCCGTGGCTCAGTTCAGCTGTGTAACTCATTCTGAGGCCAGAGGCCTATGGACCCAGATCTGTGAGGACCAATGACAGGAGACAGGGATGTCAGCTCCAGCGGACAGTGCATCACTTTTCTTCTACTTTCTGTTTTTTTCTAGAACCTCTACCAAGTGGCGATGCCTGCCCTTAATGGCTGATCACAGTTCTTTGTTCCTTAACCTGTGGTCCAAATGACAATCCCTTCCAGAAACGCTCTTATAAAAATACTAGAATAATGCTTCACCAGCTATCTGGATATCCCCTAGTCAAGTGCCACCTATCATTGGCAGACAAGACCTATCATTAACCATCACCATGGGTTATGGCTGGGGGAGGCACAGGTGACTGAGGACAGAGCAGCTGCTGGGGCCATCCCTGCAAGTGGGCGTGGTGGTTCTCAGGAAAGGTGCAGCCAGCCACTGCGACACTCCAGAAGGTGTTTCCCATGTTGTGCAAAAGTGAGCAGTTGATTAAGTTTTGAGTTTTACAATCACTCAAATAACATGGCAGCATATAATATGAAGAATGGTGAACACCACAGGTCCAAGCTGAATTCCTAAACCAGCAAGGATAAACAAACAAGACTGCATGGTAAAGCACAGTTAACAAAGACGGCATTAGGGGATTAAGTAATTGAATCTTGTGAGATTTGTGTAGCAATTTAACCAAGATGGAAGAGGGATAATCAAATTGAGGGAATTAGACAGGGGGCCCAGGAAAGTATTTAAAGGCTTGGAAAAGAAAGAAAGCAGAAAAATAAAACATGAGATCTGCCCAGGTGCGAGTCACCTGGAGTAGGAGGTGGCCTGGGACTCTCCTCTGGGCCACCTGTTGTCATTGTACACTTCCTGACCTTGCTACCCACAGCCATTCTCCTTGGGTAGAGGTAATGGGGCAGCTTTCCAGGGAAGGGAAATTCCTCTCCATTTCAGTTCAAGAATTTCTCAGAAAGCTTCTGGACTTCTGGCATTTCTGTTGTGGAAATCAGAAATCCTGACAAGTTGGGTGCAGCATAGTTACTAACCTCATAAAATATGACTAACATAAAACAGAATGTATCATTTAAAAAGCAAGGTCATCAGAGAAAGGGAAAGAGTATTATAATTCTACATTAGTCTATATGTGGATTTAAGCCAGAGTCCGCTAGACAAGTGCTATGTTTTGAATCCTTTGCTTCCAGAGGTTGCCAATGGCTAAACTGAGGCAACTACTACTACGAAAGAAAGAAGTTACTGTGTTCAATGCTGCCCTTCCACAAGACTCCAGATGATTCTCAAAATATGCTTTGAGGTTAGGTTTGGTGATGCTCAGCCATAATCTCAGGACTCTAGAAGGCTGAGGCAAGAAGATGGAAAGTTTGAGCCCAGCCTGGGAAACTTAGCAAGGTCTCAAAAGTCTTAGGATTGAGATCAGTGGAGAGGGTGTAATGCTCAGGAGAAAGAGAGAGAGAGAGAGAGAGAGAGAGAGAGAGAGAGAGAGAGAGAGAGAGAGACAGAGAGACAGAGAGACAGAGAGACAGAGACAGACAGAGACAGAGACAGAGAGACAGAGAGACAGAGACAGAGACACAGAGAGACAGAGGAAGACAGAGAGAGGAGAAAAGAAAAAAAAATCCAGGGAATTCTGGAGGTTTTTGGAGGGTAGTGTTTTATTAAGAGTGTTTAAGGGGACTGATGACATCAAACTATTTTTCTTTTGCAGAACTTGGGATCAAACTCCAGACCTTAAGTGCCTGCTTAGGTAGGCACAGGGCCAGGGGTTCAATCCTGGGAGTGCAGTGCTGGCCCTGCCCCAGGGAGAGGTGTGCTGAGATGCTGCTTGAGACTGGGTATCATCGTTCCTGTAATCCCAGCATTTGAAGGCTGAAAACAGGAGAATCACTACCAGTCCAATCTGTGTAGTGAGACCCGATAGGCCCTGTAGTAAATATAGAAAAATGAAAACAAACCACAACAAAATTCTAGACCTTGCACTTGCCAGGCAGGCACTGAGCTATCTCCCCAGCCTGTTTTGTAATAATTTTAAGGCACACTTTGCCTTTTTGATTGCATGTGTATTTGTATGAATGGTGCCAAAGCACTGATGGTTGCTTAGGTTCATCAAGAGAATGGCACCCACTGTCCCAGGTTCCAGTAGTAAATATTGCTTTCCCAGCATGCATTTGTAGTGGAAAGAAATGTGAGTTGCCCTTAAAGGTCCTTGAGGAACATTAACTTATTGATGTATTTGAATCAAAACCCCTGGGTTCTGCATTGTAGCTGGAGTGGGTGTGGAGATCCAGGACAAATGTTTAAGGTTGATGCTTATGTTCCAGATGTCAGAAGCTTGAGTTCCATGTGGATTATATGACCCGGTGATCCCTTTCTTCTGTGATTTCTACTGGCTTTGGGCTTCTTGGGAAGCAATCTGGGAGACCCACAAGTCATGCAATGAGGGAGAAATGCAGTGGTGGAACAGAATGGTAGTTGCTATGATCTGCAGAGATTCTGCTCTTGTGGGAATCCTTTCAACAACAGCTGGCCCATGACTTCTGTCCAGGCATATGCCCAATCGCTCCAGAGAGCCCTTGGTTGGTGTCATTCTGGGAAAGGTTGATTGAACATGTGACACAGAGCAGTTGCAGGATGGCTTCACTTCAGCGTTTCTGGTGTTACACTCCCACATAACTGGGTGCGAGACAGCCGTGGGAGACAGCTGTGGTCAGGAAGTGGGCTAGGAAGAGGCCCCCTGAGGACTTTGAGCTAATAGACATAGGCCTCCTGCCTGTGGCCAGAGGTTAGACACAGCCTTAGTTGCTATGGATTTGAAAGTCCCAGCACTGAAGCCCTTGTCTTGCTCCTACTGCCTGCTGGTGTCTGCATTCAGCGGGCATCTGGGGTCTGTCCACCATCTTTATCTTGCAGCATGAGCAGGGATAGGTCTTGATGTGGACACTGCCACAGCCTGGGAAGCTCCGAGGGACCTTGGAGAAGAACAAGAATTGCTAAACCCCAAAATCCTTCTAGATCCCAGAAGAAAACTATGTGTTCGAAAATCACAGATTTTGGGGCTGGTGGGATGGCTCAGTGGTCTAAAGCGCCTGCTTGGGAAAGCTTGGGCGGCTTCAGGGACCACAGTTCGATCCCCGGCACCACATGCTGAGCCAGCCCTGCCCTCGGGGCAAGCTGAGCCGGCCATAAAAATGAGTGAATAAGCCGGGTGTGGTGGCGCATGCCTGTAATCCCAGCACTCGGGAGGCTGAAGCAGGAGGCTTGGTGCGAGTTCGAGACCAGCCTGGGCTACAAAAGCGAGCTCAAGGCCAGCCTGAACTGCATAGCAAGACCCTGTCTCAAAAAGACAAAAAAAAAAAAAAAAA
>PVJA010016343.1:0-43666 GCA_004027025.1 Myocastor coypus | reverse complement strand
AAAAAAAAAAAAAAAAAAAAAAAAGGAGGGGGGAGCGGGGAGGGGAAGGCAGGCCAAGGATCCTGACCCAGCCCGCGCACGGGCTTCTCTAGTGTCGGTTTGGGTCGGGGCTGTAATAGAAAGTTAGTCGTAGGAACGCAGAAGCAGGGCAGAGGGGTGGAGGCAGCTTACCCGCGGCGGGTGCGGGTTTGCTACCAGCAGTTCGGGTCGGGGCTGGAACAGGAAGTTAGTCGCAGGAACGCAGACGCGGGGCAGAGGGGCGGAGGCAGCTTACCCGCAGCAGGCGCGAAGAGTTTATTTTGGATTTTCCAATTATTCTTTGATGAAGTTATAGTCTAAATACCTTCTTGGAAGAAGAAAAAAAATGCGCAACCTAAGATTTTCTTCATATGTATTACCACGGTGAATAGTGCTCCAGATTGTCACCAAATCACCACCTTGCAATAGCACTGAATCTTCCACCTGCCTTGGATATTTTTCCTTCATTCAGTAGAATATCTCTTCTCACTAGGATATGGCCTTGTTGGTTGCATCTGGGAATTATCTAAAATGAAGATTTATTTTACTACTCTGTGTTTTCCTTAGAAAGTATTTGATATAAAACATTGATTATATCAACTAAGCACACTTATGGTAAAACTTAAATTGCATTTCGTATGGGTGCACATTTGGCTGATACAACATTTGTCAAAACACAGTGTGAGAGATCTTATTATGTAAAAAAATGTATGCAATGTGAACCCTTCCTTGTTTTAACATTATGAATAAACACCTATAAAATGATGAACAAAGTTCAAATTGTGTTGGGTTGTCCTAAAGTTCCAAGTCTTTTAGTGGCAAATGCATAATATTATGTGAATCATATCCACGATGATTTCATTCATGTTGTCTTAGTTACTTTTTACTCGTTGCTGGGACAAATACCTGACACTCAAAATGAAGGAAGGAAAGGTTTATTTAGCTCACAGTTCATGGAGGTTTCAGTCCATATTCGGCTGGCCCAAGGCTGAGTGGAGCAGGGTGGAGAGCATCCAGTTCATGGTGGCAGAACAGCAACAAATGGTGGCAGAGGCAGCCAATCAATCAGGGCAGCAGAGCAGCAGCAACAGCTCTAGTTTATCTCTCTGCCTCTCTTTTTATTACATTCAGGCTCTCCGCCTTAGCTTCCGCCTTAGGCTACACCCATAATCCCAGAAGTACTTCGACCCATAATCCCATCAGTACTGAAACGCATGATCCCAGGGATCATGGATCAAGTCTCAATCTATAGAAGTCTCTGCCCAATGACTACATGAGGCTTTAGCGGGACAACTAGACATAAACCATAACACATGTAGAAAATAAAAACAATATACAAATGAATAACTTTGCAGTGAAATGCAAAGGTTCTTGCATTTGTCAAGTCAGTGACCAGTGTGACATCTCTAGTTGCCTTATTCTTCCCTGTGCTCTAGTAAATGACTTTGTGAGCTGCCAGGACGGTGTTCCTGAGAAGAGTCGCCACAGTCATGGGGCTCACACCTCCAGAGACTGGAGTGATAAAGCTGGCTTTCTTTCTGACAGCTGAGAGATGAAACAGAAGACTGCTAAATTTACATGAGAATTGCACGTTTACTTGCTGCCTATGGACTAGGATAGCAAACCATCCAGACAGAGTGCCCACTAACTACAACCCCAAGACCACAGAGCCACCGCTTCCGACTGCGTCTATCCTGCTCACTGCTGCTCAGTAGCTGCCAAAATGACAAACTGAGGAGGAGGCCAGAAATATGGGGTGTGACAGAAGACAGTGTACTTTGCTGAAGAGGTCCAGTGCAAGGCCAACAGCTTCCATAATTCTTGCTTCCTGTGCATGGTCTGCAAGAAGAATCTGGACAGCGCTACTGTGGCTGTGCCTGGTGAGATTTACGGCAAATCCTGCTATGGCAACAAGTACGGACCAAAAGGCTATGGCTATGGGCAGGGCACAGGCACACTGAGTACTGACAAGGGAGAGTCCCTGGGCATCAAGCATGAGGAAGCCCCATGCGTCCAGCACTAACCGCAATGCATCCAAGTACGTGCAGAAGATTGGAGCCTCTGAGCGCTGCCCTCGATGTAGCCAAGCAGTCTATGCGTCGGAGCAGGCAACTGGGGCTGGAAAGTCTTGGCATAAATCTTGCTTCCAATGTGCCAAGTGCTGCAAAGGCCTCAAGTCAACCACAGATGGCAAGATTTACTACAAAGGATACTATGCTAAAATCTTAGGGCCCAAGGGCTTTGGCTTTGGACAAGGAGCTGGGACCTTGGTCCACTCTGAGTGAGGCTGCCCACCACTGACTGCTGCACCCGACCTCTCTTGTGCTTTCCAGCGCCATTTCCTTCCCAGACGCCATGGAGATCACCAGGATTCTCTCACTCAGCCCTACCACACATCACTAATGACTTGAACTTGGGCATCTGGCTCCCTGTAGTTTGGGGATCTGCCTTAGCTCCTGTCTCACTAAGAAGCATCCCCTGCCTGGCATCTGACACCATCATCAGTAGGAGACACTGGTCTCTGTCGTGTTAAGTGGGACCAGGGCTTCTGCCCCTACCTCACCCTGCAGATCCCTGGCCTCTTCCATGTTGTCAACAGGACACCTGAGCCCTCACATTAAAGTCCACAGGAACAAACAGCAGTGACCAGCAGGGGATGGATGAGAGACAAGGTCTAAAAGGGAGGAGGGGATGTTTTGGCTTATTGGATTCCAGAGATGCTCCTCTGGGAAAGGGGCTGGGCTCCTGGGGGGACCCTGCAGAAGAAGCCTGAAGAGTCCCTGCTCAGAAGTCAGGAGATCACTGGCCACAGGAAGGAGCCCCTTGCTGCTCTGGGCCTCTTGCCTTTGAGTCACTGTGGAATTGGTGTCCTCCCACTTGAGATTAGAGAACAACGCAGGCATGGGGACCCCGGGGAGGCTGCCTCACCTCAGTAATCTAGCTCCCTCGTTTGATGGGGGAGATCACGTGAAACACTGCCAAGCCCAGTTGCATCTGTCTGTGGTCCAAAGCCTAAAGTGGTTAGCCCTGGCCCTAACCTTGGGTCTGAAGCTGCAAGGAGTGCAGCCCAGATCAGTGCTCTGCTCTAGCCATGCCTGATGATCACTCCTCATAAGCAGAGGGAGGCACACTCACCCTTCACCTTCTAATGCCCCGTCTACACCACACTTCTCTGGGGGCCTTCTCTAGCTACAAAATCCCCTTTATAGGACACCATCAGGAGCAGCAAGAGGAAGGAGGAGGGGCCTGCTCTCTATTCTCTGAGTGGATGAAAGGACAGGACTAGCTCTCACCCTCAAGGGCTGTGGGCACAGGCTGTACTCAAGCTGATTTCTCACTGATTTCTCATCTGGTCAATAAAGCTGTTCAGAACCAAAAAAAAAAAAAAAAAAAAAAAAAAAAAAAAGACCACAGACTTATTGCAAAACACCACAATTAACCTGAACACTGAGGTTTTAGTTTGGAAAATACAAGTCATATATTAATATGTTTTGTCTTAAATGAAACACATATGTTCACCATACTATAGATGGCTCTATATTAATATACAATTCTAACAACTTTCAGTCATTTTTAGACTAATGTGGGCTGTAATAAACACATATCTACACTCATGCATCCATGCACACACTCAGATATACCTGTGTTACAAGATCTGATGTACAGGAAAAAAGCAGAGAGACCAAGAATGTCAGTTCTATTTCCATTCTGTTCAATTACCTGCAACTCCAGCTAGCTACTTGTAAAAGCTATAATATGGGTCACAAAGTGAAGGCAGGGCATAAACCACTGGGCAATGTCATTTATTAAATTGAACTATTCCTGTCAAAACAATAGTTTCTTATGTGTAGACAAATACATTCCAGTGCAAATCTGATTTAAAAAAAAAAAAACCCAGAAACATTCGCATTGCTGAGCATATACCCAGCCCTATTCAAAGGCATGAAGACTTTATTCAATGAATAGTTTCTAAAAGAGTGGGCAGTGACTTGGAGCCAGTTTTAAGAATGTTTTCATAGCCACAGTACTAAAAGTGCAGGCTCTGTGCTTTCAGGGACTTAATGTTGCTGTGCTTCTTCTCATGAATGAGAACACTAATGTTGTTTAGCTAACTGCACAGCACTTACAACAGCATGGACAGTGCTTCTTCTCCATTTTTTTTTTTTTTCAATTTGGAAGCAGGTACTTTAATAACTGACCAAATCATAAAAACACCATGATAGATATTTTAGTTCATCCTTCTAAGAAGCCTGTTGATCTGGTCTTCCCAATTTCCATCATCTCCACCTTCCACACAATGGGTGGTCTTTCTCATCATTTCACCTCATAGAGAAGATAACTTGAATGGCCACAGGAAGTTATGCGCCTCTTTGGAGCATTTTCCAACAGTGCAGATCTCATGAATCAGATTTGCTTCTTATTGATTTTGTCATAGTCACGCCTGTATATTAGTATATTAGTTCATATATTACTGACTTCAGGTTTGGGTACCCCCATGCAATGTATGGCTCCACAAGTTTCAACATGTCAATTGAAGCCTTATTGAGCTTAACGACGGTGCCATGGAAGATTTGGTGAAGGCAAAGTAGGTGTAAGACCTCACAGACCTTTGGCCTCACACCATTGATACCCCTGATCTGAATGACAAATGTGTTAGGGCTCTGTCAGGATATAGAAGTTACCAGTTTTTTACTGTCCTAGCCATTTGCATCTCAGTTCTGTACATCTGTCTGTACTCCTCGTGATAGTGCCTGGCTTCTTCTAGATGAGCTTCCTCCTTGCCTTGTGAAGCGCCTTCTGGGTAAACATCTTTCTCAAGTGCTTTATCTTCAACTCTGCAAAATGTCTTCACTTTTTCTTAAGGATTTCTGGCATAGAACCTTCCTTTTCTACACCCTCCATGGTTCCAGGTGGAAAAGAGAAGTGGGCAGTGCTTCTCCATATGTCACCTGACATCATTGGCTACCTACTACTTGGCAAGTTTGCTGATCCATTCTTCTAAATGAGTCCAGGCCAAGAGCTTGCTGGATTTTATACTATTTTTGTATGATTGATATTGCCCTCTTGAAAGAAAGGCTACAAGCATGCAACTTATTTGAAGGGAATAATCCATATGGTATTTTCAAGATCATAGGAAAAGCAAAGGAATGATATTCATTGACTTGAAGTCCAAATAAGTGTGACTACACATACACATAACAATTGAGCTGGTGTGCTACGCCCTGACCTCAGTGGGGCACATGAGTTGAGCACACAGGTTTCACACACTAGACCTGAGGTTCCCAAGATGGTAGCAGCAAGAGTTGGCAAAACATTTAAGAGGTGAACACTAGTGGGATATAAGTGGATCTCTGAGGAGAGTAATACAGACTGGGGGCGGGGAGTTTCTGTGTGCCTGCTTTGGTATTTCAGAGCAGCGCATTACCTCTCCCCACTCTTAGCTTCTTGTTTTGATGCAGGACCCTCTGACATGTATCACACCGTGGTCACAGCACCCACAGGCCCTGCTTGGAGCCCAGCTCTCAGATTTCCAGGACTGTAAGTGAAACACCTTTTAACAAATTACTCAGCCTCAGGGTTTCTTCATGTCAATTGGAAACACTAATATAGCATGTATTAAGACTCAATAAGAATGCTGAGAGTTGAAAGATAGTACTCCTGTTCCCATAAGGCCTCTCTCTACATCAGCAGATCCTTTCCTGGGTCGTCCTTCCATTCAGTACAGTCTGCTGGGGAACATTAGGTGGTGAACAGCCATCCCACACCACATGTAGTTATCGACTGTCAGTCCTTGTTTCCTTCAACTTAGCTTTTCCTTCTACTTGGAGTATTCTTTCATTTTATCCCAATAGGAAATGCCTTATTATCCTTTAAAATCCAAAAAAAAAAAAATGCAAACTGTCTATGATTTTTGTCCAAACCCCATGTCTCCAATATCAAATTAAAGTGTCCACACCTATGTTTTTGGTAATATAATTCCCCTGCCATGATAAAAAGAAACCTGGCTTCTTCTTGTTCTAGGCATTTGGCAGCCATGGTTTACAGTGCAGTTATGGCCAAGTCCAAGAACCATACCACACAAAACTAGTCCTGAAAATGGCACAGAAAGGGCATCAAGAAACCTCAGTCACAAAGGTATGACTCTCTGAAGGGAGTAGATCCTAAGTTCCTTAGGAGCATGCATTTTGCCAAGAAGCACAACAAGGGCTTCCAGAAGATGCAAGCAAACAATGCCAAGGCCATGAGTGCATGCGCCGAGGCTATCAAGGTCATCCTCAAGTCCAAGGAGGTCAAGCCCAAGATCTTCCCAAAGGGAATAAACTACAGTCTTGTTCGACTTACGTATATTGCCCACCCCAAGCTTGGGAAGCATATCCATGCCCGCATTGCCAAGGGTCACAGGCTTTGCCAACCAAAGGACTAGGCTCCAGCCAAGGCTCAGGCTCCAGCTTCTGCTCCAGCCCAGGCCCCCAAAGGTGCGCAAGCCCCCATGAAGGCTCCACTGTAAAAGCCTCTTACTGCTGATGTAAAAACAGAGGAACTGGTGTGACCCCTAGGGTGCCATCTATGGGGGGGGGGGCTGGTGTCCTCCTGTGCTCTTTGTACAAATAAACCTCAGGCGGGGGAGGAAGAAACACTCTGCACTCTGCTCCCTCACCTGTCTGCTGCACGAGTCTCAGTCTTTGCTCTGCTGTCCACCCAGCGAGGCACTTCTAAAAGTAGTTGAAACAGTCCTTAAAGTCTAGAACCAATTTTCAGGAATGTGCTCCTGACTTTGGTAACAAATGATATTGGTGTTTATGAGCTAACTCAACTGCAGAGCTCAAGCTCTTCATTCGCTTGTGGGAAGAAACCATATTTTCCCCTTTTAGTAAGCAGACTAGCAGCATGAGCAATGTCCAGAGGACCTTTTCCTAAACACTGGAGACAACATGACTTTAAAGTTCAAATAGGAAACAGACTAGGTGCCAGGTTTGTGTCTCACTCCATTTGACTTGCTCTGGTATAAATCATAAGAGAAGTGATGTCTGCTGAGAAGACTGCTTCATATTGAGTTCAAAGTGTTGCTTCAACTGTATCTTTTTTTTTTTTTTTTGCCGGACTGGGGATTGAACTCAGGTCATCGCACTTGCCAGGCAAGCACTTATTCTGCTAAGCTATCTCCCTGCTCCAAGAAGCCCAGAAGTTTTTTTTTTTTTTTTTCCCGTGCTGGGGCTTGAACTTCTGGCCTTGTGCTTGCCAGGCAGGCACTTACACCACTGAGCTATCTCCCCAGCCTTCAACTGTATCTTAAAACTGTGCTGGTTTCATATGGTAGTCACCAGCCATTTGTGACTGCTGTTGAAGTGAGGCTATTTGTTTTCAAGGTTTTTTCTTTCTTTTCAAAAACGTTTTAATGATTTCAAGTCTTTTGGACTTGCATAGAAAATTTTTATCTTCAAATGTTTCACCTTAAAATATCTCTTGAAAATTTTAATTTCTTGGTAATGTTTTCTAGTTTTCTATATATAGTTCTATAAATTTTGCAGTGAGACATCACTATTTTATACTTTAGTAATCTTGTAACCAATGTGTTTTGTTTTCACTATCATAAAGTTGAAGTACAGTTGCTTTTAAATAACCAAACAAAGAGAATACAATTTAATTTGCAAAAAAAAAAAAAAAAAAAAAAAAAAAAAAAAAAAAAAAAAAAAAAAAAAAAAAAAAAAAAAAAAAAAAAAAAAAAAAAAAAAAAAAAAAAAAAAGCAGTGTGAGCATGGGTTTTAATGATAGTACTACTACTATTTACATTAATAGTATATAAGCCATATCTGTAAAGTAGTAACTTTCAAGTACTATATATAAAATTAAATATCACTAAACAATATGGTAAATTGGGAATCAAATACAAACTTAATTTTCAATGGTAAAGTGTTTTATTTGCACATCAAAGAGTAGAATAAAATTATTTATATCAAGGGATTTGTTGTAAATATATAATTGTTTTTATATAATTTTTCAACTTTGAAAGGTAAAGTGTCTGGGCTTACAACTATACCCGCCACATCCAGTACTATTTGGCTGACTATTATTAGACAAGAACTTCACATACATTATAATTTTTATTTATCTTTTCTAAGCTGATCATGAACTTGTGGGCCCAAGTGTTCCTTCTGTTCAGTCTCTAGAGTAACTGGGAATACAGGTTTTATTTGCTTTTCTATTTACTAAACAGGGCTTTATCTTATTTGAATAATTTAATTACTATTTATTTTAATACATAAGAGAAGTGTGTTTCACTGAAGCTATGCGGCTTAACACTCTTTCACCCAACAAGAGTACTGTTCACAGCCAGCCTTAAAAGACACTGGGATTCCATAATGTTGCCCCACCTCCACACAACTATACAACCAGTGCCCGAACAGGAAGAGCCCTGGAATAGCTCATGTGCTGGAAATTAATTTAGTTTCCTCACAGAGTTAGGAGGAGCTTCTGAAAGAAGACCCATAGGAGCAGTTCTAACGGATAGACTTCCCTGCATGCTCACTGTGGGCACTTGCAGCACAGTGGCTGGGAGCTGCAGCTGGCACTCCAGCTACACAGGGGTCTTACAGGCCTGCATAGTGATAATTCTTGTGGCTACACTCCTTAGGTGTCGGCTCAAAAAAAGCTACTGGTCCACAGATATCATGACCCTGCTCTTCCATATCAGATTTCTATTGCATTCATCTCAAAAGGTAACATTTTTTGGAAGATAAGGGGATGAAAATGAGCTGTTACATGAAATAATACTTGTCCAAAGTCTTGAGCTCAATGCTTGCATTCCTGCATGCTGTCCTGATGGAAGCCAGCACACACACACCATCCTGCTCACCCCTTACACAGGAGCATACTGAGTGAGGACAGGGCTTCGGCTGACTGGGCTGAGGGTGCTCTTGTTCTAGTTCACAAGTGTCTAGCAGCAGTGGTGGGACCTGAGCATCATTCAGAGGGGAAGCCTGCAGCATCCCTGCAAGCACAGCTGCTCGCTCACATCATTATTTCAAGGATTTTGATTCAAGTATATAAATATGAAGATAAAGTTCATGCATGGTTGAAATATATGCTGAGTTTGATTGGGTGGTGATTATTAGGTCTTCATTATTTCCCTCACTTCTTGCTTTTGTAGTACTGGGGACTGAATCCAAGGCCTTGCACATACCACACAAGTTCCCTGCTACTGAGCTACTTCACAGTCATTCTCTATTTCTTTTGGTTTAACTTCCTGAGGATCAATATTTGAGAAAATATTTAAGTTTATGTCTTGTGAACTAATGTCAATGTATTATCTTTTTATACAAAATGAGGATAAGGAGATACTGGAAAATAGTTTTTCAAAAAGATAATTGTTAGAAAATGCTAGTTGGGGAAGGGACCAATGCTTTTAAAGAATTTGTGGTGAACACTGATATCCCACTGAAACAGGAGGCTGAGGCAGGAGAATCAGTTGAGCCCAGGTCAAACTGGACAGTATAGCAGACCCTGTATTAAGGCAAAGAAATAAAAATTTTCTACACTAACACTTTGACATAATCACTTCAAGGATGTCCTAAGCAATGTATTTATTAAGTACCAGAGGTGGCTGAAGAGATAAAATTAGTTATGGGAGAAAGACTTCATTTCTTGCTTGACACTCTAAAAAATGCCTTCCTCGGTCATGTGGAAAAGAAAAGAGGCATTAAATCACTAGAATAACCTCACTGGCCAATCTTTTCTTCAGGGCAGAGAGGGTTTGCCCTCCTTATGAAAATGATGCTTCTAAAGATTAATCCTATTATGTGTGGGGGAAAGTACTCTCTATGCTTCACTGGTGAGAAATACAGAAGCATGATAGGGCAGTAGTTTCCTTTAGAGATTTATTTACTAAGGGCTCTGGGGTCAGAAGTGTGTGTACCTCTTTTAGGGAAGTAGCACCGGTTCTGCACATCTGAGAACCAGGTATCGTTCCTGGTTCTCACCTAGGAGGCTATGAGCACAGAAGGGAATCAGAGTTGGGTTTAATTCCATCAGGTCTTCCTCATTTCAGAGTTACTGAAACTGACAATCAACTTAAAGAAAATACCCCTCAAACCCCATTGCCAGTGTGGAGCTGGTGTTGTGTGTGTGAGGCTTGGAGGGGAATAATCCGATGGTGTCTGAAGTGAGTTTGAGTAAAGGCAGTCAGTTCCCAGAAGAGTTTATTTAGGTGAGCCCTTTGCAAACCAGACAGGGGGCTCCTCACATAGGTTCCAAGGGTGATGCTGTATGGCCGTGTGGCACTTAGAATGCCACAGTCTGCTTTGCACACACTGTTTGCTCTAACACGCCATCCTGGCAAACATGTGTTCTTCCTGCCCACATCTAGTATAGATGTCACATCCTTTGCCAGCTCCCAGGCTGCAGTGACTTCTTATCCATCGGTCTGTGAAATTTGCGAATGTGTTTCTGTACATGGGTACAGAGCCTATTGGTCTCCCCTGTGAAATGCAGTGAAAGACCTTTTCTTCCCCTGCCTCAGGACTTCAGTGTGCTCCGCTGACATCACTGACTAAAGTCAGAGGTGTTTCCAACTGGGGCTGGGAGAGGAGTATGCACACATAACCCACATGAAGGAACTTTACAGATGGCTGAGATTCATCGCTGCAGTGTGGCTGCCTTACAGGGCAGCAGGGCAGGTTCCAGTGAAGTCCCAGGCAGTCCTCACCAAGTAAATGGTTTTCCCAGCTGTTTTTACATGGCAGGTGCGAATGTGTTTCTGTTCGAAGTGAGTCTCAAGTTATGCTGAAATTCAAATGCTCAGGATCAGAAAAGAAGTATGTACATAGTGGGGCAGGAGAAATGTATGCTCATTATTTTCTAATCTATTATGATTTGGGCTCCCAGGATACCATATCAGCAATACAGCCACAATTATTCTTCAAAGCACAGCCTTGATCATTTCAGCTTATAGACATTTGGTGGATCTTCACAGTCTTTAGCAAAAATACAAATTATTCACCATAGTCTCCCTTTTATAATCTAATATCTGGCCCAATATGTTGACCTTGAATCAGAGGATCACTGTTTCCCTATATGTACAAACTACCCCTGGCAAATTCAGAAGGTGTTCATTTTTTTATGTATTTAGTACAGGGTCGGCAGGATCTACAAATCTCATTACATTGATCAGATTCCTGGTGATCCTCCTATTTTCAGCCTCCCAAGTGCAGAAGGTGTCTTGTAGCTTGCAGTCCAGTTGGGGAGACACAGCAAAAATGCAATGCCCTAAAAAATAATAAGCTGTTGTATGATATGTACCCCAAATGAAGTGCTTATTGTGCAGTGATTCATTTGGAGAATCTCCTGGAGCCTGAGCACTATCCACATGTGTGACGCAGCTCTGCTGCCTTTCTGTGGGTGACAAAGAGTTGATGTTCTCAGTGGGGAAGATATGGGGTAAAGGTGGTAAGAAGGAGGTCCACCAGCAGGGAATAGCAGAAGGCAGCCTGAGTTTAGAAATATTATAAGAAGGCCAGTGATCAACATGTGCGAGCAAAGGGTTGCAAGAGATGAGGGAGGTAGGGCTTGGGTTACAAGGCCACATGCTGGGATCATAAGCTAAGAGCCACAGTGAAGCATTAACATAGGGAAAACACATTTTAAGACAGGGTGAAAACAAACTGGAAACCTGTGTGATTCGTGTTCGTACATTTCTCGAATGAAGGGACTTTGTCCTGTGGAGAGCAGGGAAGAGGGATCCAGCTGCAAGGATAAGTCCAGGGTGTCATGAGAGTGCATCAAAGGAATGGACATCAGGGAAAGATTCTCAATCCATCTGGGCCAAGGAAGGTGAATGGGAAAGCAATGCAGAAAGAAAAGAAGAGCAAGGCCATTTGGACTCAACAGTGGCTCTGATGCAAGAGGGGATCTGAAAAATCCATGAAGATAGAAGTGTGTGGGGAAAGCAGCTTGGAGGAAGAGGTGGAGCTGGGGAACAGTCAGTGTGACCCAACAGAGGACGGAAGCATTGAGCTGAACGGGACTAGGTTGTCACCACTATGTTCACAGTGAATAAGTTTCTAGCCAAGCCTTTTGTGAATGCACTCAATTATTTACATATTCAGGAAAGATATGTTTTGTAGAAGAAAAAATTGAAAGAAAAGTGGATATGAGTAAGTTATTAGAAGAAAAATAAAAAGAAAAAGTGATTTCACATTATTATGAAGTTGTGGGCTGCTGCCTGTCTTTAGATGATTATTCAAGAAGTGTATCTAGCCTGAAGAACCCCTGTCCTCCACTACCACATATTTGTTCTCCATGATTGACTTTAGATTCCTAAAGGAAGAGTGGTTTGATGGATGTCATTTCCATGGTTCTTGGAAAATGCAAAGAACATTTTCTTCTATTAGAAGAACTGCAGGCAGGGTGCTAAGGTTATTTCATGTATAAACTGAAGCAATGACAGAAGTGACGGAAGAAAGATGCGAGCCTGTGAATTTGCTTGAAAAAAATTCACAGGTCACCTGTGATCACAGGGTGTGTGTCTCGGCTACTCTTCTCTCATTGCTGGGACAAATATCCAACACCCAAAATGAAGGAAGAAAAGGTTTATCCAGCTCACAGTTACTGGATGTTTCAGTCCATACTCAGCTGGTTCCAAGGCTGAGTGGCACAGGGCAGAGAGCATCCAGTTCAGGGTGGCTGGACAGCAACAAGGGCAACAGGTCAACAATAGCAACTGGCCAACAACAGTAACAGAGAGAGTGTTCCTCTGTCTCTTCTATTACATTCAGGCTCTCTGCCTCAGACTATCTGCTTCAGGTCACATCCATAATCTCAGAAGTACTCAGACTCATAATCTCATCCTTGGATCACCCATAATCCCAGTGGATCATGAGTTAATCTGCAACTCTAGACGTCCCTGCCCCATGACTACATGAGGCTTTGGGGGGACAACTAGACATAAACCATAACAGCGTGAAAAGGTTACTCACAGAAGGTGCCGCTGGAGATGCAAAAGGAAGCTAAATGCCGTTTAACACTGAAGAAGAGAGAACTTGTGGCCCCCCAGCCTCCATGGTAGGGCATCTATAACTTGTGTTCCCAGACATCATTCCCACCTATGTGCCTGCCTCCTTCAGCCTGACACTCAACGACTTGGATTCTCACCTAAAACACTTTGTGGGGAATATTTCCTAACTCTTGGTAGTGAATTTCTGCTTCTGTACATTACATAATCACTTCAAATTTCCCAAAATGAAATTTCCAAATACATCTAACAATTAATTATGCTAATATGTGTGTGAGCTGAATTCTGGAGGAAAAAAAATTAAAGAATCTATTTTGCTGTATAAATCTGGTTTTGGGTATGGGAAGAGGATAAAAATGTCTCTAGTTTTTAGTATTATTTCTCTTTCTATTTTGACTGATTTTTCTGGCACTCTGTGTCCTGTGTTAGACTTCAGACAGTGTAACAACTTATTTTTGAAATGTATTAATTTATTTATAGTTTATCAGCACATGCATGGTACCTAAGGTTTATATTTCAGCGGGGAGTTGGTACATGTACATAACATATCTTAATTCCTCCTTTTGACTTATTTTTGAAGCCAAGTTCCTTTCCGAAGTGGAGAGGGGGTGATTCCCTACACCTGCAGCACTGTAGTAGCTCAGAACTATCTAGCTCCTAACCTATGGATTCTGTTCTCTCAGTGTAGACATGTAATTGGTTACATTAAATGCTTGGAGAATTTTCCCATGCTGCTAAATAGAAACCACTTAGGCACAATGTTGCAAATATATCCACAGTAATGAAGGGGAATCAGGCTTCAGGAAAATGAGTACAGGAACAACAACCAGAAAAACCTGAATGGCGCAGGTCTGGGAAATAGGATGACTCAGGAGGTAAGAGAGAAGACACTACTTTCTCAGGTGCCTGGCTTAAAAGGGAGTTTAGAAGGACAAAGGATCAGAGAGTAGAGGGTCCCCTAGTAGGTGACCTCAGGCAGTTCACTGTGCTTCCTCCTGCCCTCATCATCATATCTGGCTTCTGAGCGCCACAGTATTGTACAAGTGCTCTGATAAGAAGTTTACTGCCCTGGCATCTGGTGGGCAGTAATGAGATAGAGATTACTGTCTGACTGGATAAAAAAGCATAAGGCTCTGGTCTATATTTCTATATGCACTGTATTGGCTTCCTTAGGCCTGTGAGCTCTATTAATCTGGCCACCTGCCTCCCTCCTTCCCTCCATCCCATCCTTTACACAGTGGAGTGTGTTGCTTTCAAAGTGCTCTGTAATTTAGTAACAGAGCTAAACAGAATTCAAGTGCAAATAAGCCTGAGTCCAGAGCATGGTCTTTTATCAAAGGTTCATTCTTTCTTTTTGCTTTTGTACCAAATCAAATCAAATCAAATCTCCACATACATGGCTCCCACCTCTGTGATGTCAGTATCTAAAAACTTATCACATGGAACACCTTCAGGGGAGCCAAACAGTAAATTAGTCACCCGGTGGAAGGGGGCATTGCTTCCTGCAAACTCTGCCCCTTACCAGTGGTGACCAGGAGCAGTAATAGCTATGTTGCCTGGTTCCCTTTTGGCTTGTGGAAACAAGAACACTGGTACAGCATTTATGGTAACTGAGAATATGGATATGGATATCTGAGGAAGCAATGAAGCATATGTTCATGTCATATGGTCTTTAAAAAAATGGCCATTTTCTGTCACTGTCCCCAATCCTTTCTCTTCCCCCTACTCATGTCCTGAGCCACTGGATATGACTCAGAGTGGCAAATCTATAGCAGACAAGGCTGTTTGGATGATCTTTAAACCTCTTGGCAGGGCCTTCATTACAGCAGTTTGTCACAGTCAAACCCAGATGCAAAGTGAAATTTTTCTCTCATAGATATTTGAATTTTACACTGGAAGCTTAGGAACAGCAACAATTGCACTGTAAGAACAAAAGGAACTCATAGGTATTGAATGCTACTCTTGTTTCTGTGGACGCACTGTTGGAACTTCAACCTGAATTCTTGTAATACAAAGTAGACCCTCTATGCCAAAGACACTCTCCCAAATTGGGCATCTTTCCTGACTTTTCACAATAAACACTTGGTCAATTTTGTAAGCAACAAGGGAACAGTTAGTTCCTTTATGACAGGGATCTCACAGTAACCATCAGGGATTCAACCTCTTTGATAAAGTGGCAGTGGCAATCTCTCCCAGAAAACTTATTTTTTGCAACTTCCATCGATTTTCTTCAGTGATTGAGACAGATTAGTTCTAGGTTGAAGCATCAGTCTTCCTACATATTAAAGCTGGACTTTGGAGCTATGTACATCTATCTTCTGTGAAAAGCAGACAGAGTGAATCAGACCAGTAACGATCATGTCATCACTAAATGATTACCACTGAAAAGTGAGCTGGTAATTTAGTTCTTTACAACATCACAATCAATAGTTCTATATAAATGATACAGTTCAAAGCAACCCTGTTTCCTAAGAAACTGGTAACACATTCTTACTTATCCATGTGATAGAAGAATACCAGCTAGGAAGTACCAAAAACACTTTCCAAAGAAGCTGACTCTGCCATAATCCACACAGTGTAAATTCCAGGAACTGTGTCTAGTATGTGCACAGCTATATGCCCTGAAGCTGGAACAGGGTCTACCATCAAGCCCACGCATGCACCATCTGCTATATAAATCAATGAGACAATCAGGAAGGGTATCACTAATGGATGTGGGTTACTGCAGTTCACTTATTTATGTTGGGGTTGAATCTAGAGCCTAGCATAGAATGTTGTAGATTATTTGTTACTATATACAGTGGGAGCTTTGGTTTCCATGAAAGCACCACTAAGGAAATTACTTCTCTAGTATACAACTGAAATCACAGATTTTTTGACACGACAGATGCGTAAAAGGTCCTTGTACAAATGGCACGTAGCCTATGCAGGCTGAGACCTGCTGTGGCATGGTAAGGCAAAATGAAAGTGGCCACAACTCTTACATTCCAGAGGCAAGCAGTATAGTGGGGAACAACTCAGTGGAAGCACTTAGTCGCCCAGTGTTGTGCACAAAATCTTGGCAGATGAAACCAGCTAAAGGAGGCTGGGGAAGACAGGAGTAAGTGTGAATGCTTGAAAGTTGATTCATAGGACAGCAGGGTGGAGGACAGACAGAATCAGAAGCAGAATGGGGACAGGAAGCTAATGAGGAACATGTGGCAACTGAAACGTGAAGCTGGAGGCTTCCAGGTAGACACAAGCACACACTGTCCTCTGCCAGCCACTAGGCTCAGCATTTTGCACATGTTAATTAGCACAGTGGAGGTGATTATTTCATTTAATCTTCACAACAACTTTCTAAGACAGGTACTATTATCTCAGTTTTTCAGATGATAAAATCAAGTCTTAGAGAGGTGAAATGAGTTACTTAAGATCTTAATT
The DNA here is from genome assembly GCA_004027025.1 of Myocastor coypus. Lineage (NCBI taxonomy): Eukaryota > Metazoa > Chordata > Mammalia > Rodentia > Myocastoridae > Myocastor > Myocastor coypus. The sequence goes on along the minus strand of PVJA010016343.1, from coordinate 27,219 downwards.
GTTTGAAGCAGCAGAGCTAGGACCCAAGCTCAAGCCAGCCTGACTTTGGAGTAGTCTTTAATGGAAGTTCAGACTTATGATAAAAAGAGAAAGGAATGAAAGTGAATCCATCGCTACACATAGATGCAAGCTTCTGAAAAAAGCACCCTGAAGGTTTTGTTTCAGAGGTAGGATCTTCTTAGATGACCGATACTGTGTTTGCACATAATTCAATTCTCTCCTGTCTTCACATTTACTGTGGGGTTGGAAATTTGAAAGGTTTCTTTAACCAAATAGAATCTCCGATTGTATGGGTCCTCTGTAAGAGAAATTTCCTGCCCAATGAAGGTTCTGAAAAATGTCAGATAGAGCTCCAGCTATTTGGAACACACCCACAACTACTGGCATCACACTTTCTTCCTTTGGTAAACTATGCTCCATGTATCTTTTCTGTTTTTTCCTCTTCACCTTTACCTGCTGCTCTCTCCACCGAACAGAATGTCTTCACTCCCTCTGCCCACTCTGCACCCTATATATGCATAGCTGAGTGAAATTCATGGCTCCTTTAAGACTGGAAAACTGGCATCTCTACACTTGCTTGTTCCAAAACCATTAGAGTCAGACTTGATTCTTCTTCGCTCATATGTAATCATGGAACTAGTCACCCCAACTCTTCTTTTAAATTATCTCTACTATCTAACCACCTCTTAAAACCTTCACCCATTCCCACTCTGGTCCACACCCCATCACTTTACACCTAGATAATTACAACAGCATCTTAGCTCGTACCCCATTTATACTGTCAGCTCTACCAAATTGTGTGCCACTCAATAGCCAGAGGGGTTCTGTTAAAACATAAGCAAAATGTTTCTTCTTTGCACACATCCTCCAGCGGCTACCCACTGAATTTAGAGAGTAAAATCAAAGTTGCTTTCCAGGGTCTCTACAGCCCTTCATGATGTGGCATCCCAGCTACTCCCTCCTTAACGTTTTCCCTATAGTTCTCCCCTGAACTTACTGTATCCACTTTCAATGCCCCCTGCTTGCTGCTCCAGGAAGCCACTGAACACATTCCCTGGCAAAGTCTCCGCACTGGCTGTTATTGGCTAGGCAGCCGACTCCTCCCTCCTGTGCCCACATGGCTCTGTCTCTGTTGTGTTCATGTCACCACTGACTCTTCCTCACCATCCTTGCTAGCAACTCTACCCCATCATTTTCGGCTCCCTTGGCTTGTTTTATGTCTACAACACAGAACAAGGTTTCATGTATCACACAGGTGTATAAGTGTTCATTGCCTGTCTCCTCTTCCCAGCATGTAAGCTGTCTGTGGGGCAGCACTAAGTTTAGGTCATGGCTGTGTCACAAGGGCCTGTAGCAGTTCCTAGCACATAGCAGGTGCTCAAGAAATGACTGGAAGCAGCATGGATGAATCTAAACTGAGGAACTGGCAGGACTACAACAGAAGGATCATTAGTGATCAAGATATTAAAAATGAATCCAGAGAAGATAGAAATATGAAAAATGAAAGCTGCCCTATAACTTGAAAAATTGAATCAAGTGGATAACAGATCAAATATCTATTCATGATGTAAGAGTAAGCAGAGTTTGGTCAGAACTAAAGACGTTCAGGTGAGGCTGTACTCTTCATAAAAAGTTTATGGCAACTCTCCATACTTTGACTTCCAGAACGTTCAAAGATAATGTATGGGTTCCCTATGGTGGGCATCCATGAACTCTACCAGAAATTTCTAAGTTTGGGCTGCTTCAAGCCAACCAGACAGTGATAAGATTGTCCCTTGAAGTCATCACAACTGTATGAATGCAGAACAGGTAAACTGAGTGGTGTATAGTTCCTGGATGAAAAGTAAGACATTAATTTAGATTTCTGCTGTTGAGGCCACACCACAGTATTTTGATATGAAAGTTCTAGCAAAGGCTATAGACATTAAGATGGGTGAGAAAGTAACTTAGAGTGTGCAGATCTGCCTGTATCCCTGGGGTGCTTAACTGTAAGGTAATTTGTCCCATGTTTAAGTGTTCCTTTGACATGTAGCTTAACCCACACTCAAATATAAGACTTCTGGGGAAAATGAAAACTACCCATGCATCATATAAGACAGAAGAGTGAAGCAAACCATAGCATTCACTGAATGTAACTGTGTGCTACAGCCTTAGCATGAACGCTGGCTGATGAAGACATACACACCCAAATCAGACATTCCTCCAACTGTATAAAGCATGCGTGCCTGCCCCCTCTGGCAGTAGGTACAGGAAGGACAAAAACAAAAAGAACCCCCTCATCACAGCATTAGTAGAGCTTTTCTATAAAATGTGGCCTCCTCACTTATAGAGAGTAAATCAGTTTCCTCAGGAGTGGAATGTGCTCAGACTTATTTCTGTGTTTGTGGTGCGATCCTCTGCCACAGCACAGGGAGGACATCTGCTGTGAGGTATGGGCCCCACTGGCCCTGCCCACCCCTTCCCATGGCCCAGCTCCTATCTCAGGCTTTGTTGCAGCTTCATCCTCTGCTCCTTTTGTTGCCAGCAGGGAGAGGTGTGGCAGGGATGGGAGGAGCAGGAGGGAGGTGCAGCAGGAAGCAGGCATTCCGGTTCTGCACTCCACACCGCTCCCTGTGGAATGCATCATAAAACTGAGGCAAAGCTATTAAAGCTTCAAAGGATTACAGACACAGCTGCGTGTCAGGTTCGAGGTGCAAGGGAGGAATGGATCCACCAAGTGAGCAATGCTGACTGTGTAGCAGCAAGGGAAATCATTAACAGAGCGCACAGCTGAACACATCCATTTGGCAAACTGCTGTAAAGCGACGTAATTACGGGCTTCTGAGCATAGCAGTGCAGGCTGCTTCCCAGCTCATTACTCTAGAATACAGGGTTCTGGTCAGCAGTACAAGGCTTTTCCAGAGCAACCCTACAAAGTGGTGAAGAGAAACAGCAGGCGAAAGCACGTGTGTCCCACACTTAAAACTCCTTAATCTATAGAGCAAACCCAAGATGTTCAAAGATATCATTCATGGCATGATTACTGATAAAAGAAGCAATTCCTAGACATAAAAATAATTTTGTGAAAGATATTTTTGGATTGAGCTTCTTATTAATGTCTTAAACTGTAGGTATGTGTATTTGTTCAGGTGACTAGAGAGAATGCCAAGAATCTCTGAGTCCCAAACCATCTGGGTGCTTTAATTGAGGACCCTAGCACTTCCATGGAGGATGCACTTCAAGGTCTTATCTCTTCCTCAAAGGGCCCAGAGAGGCATGGAATTGCAGGAAAGTGCACATGGAGCCACATGAAGGAAAGAACCTGTGTGTGATTCTGTGAAAAAGTACTAAGCAAACAGTACCCCCAACACTGAGAGGCCTCCGTGGTTAGAGAACTGCAATAATAATAGTGAAAACTGGGGCATGGTGGCACACACCTTTAATCACAGCATCTGGGAGGTTAAGGTGGGAGGATCACTGGGAGTTCAAGGCCAGCCTGGGCTATGCAGGGAGATCCTGTCACAAACCAAAACAATGGGGCCCAGAGAGATAGCTCTGAGGCATAAGCACCGACCTGGCCAGTATAAAGAGTTGAGTTCAAGCTGGGTGACGTGGCACACGCCTGTAATCCCAGAATTTGGGAGGCTGAGGCAGGAGGATCAGTGGGAGTTCAAGACCAGCCTGGGCTACAAAAGTGAGCTCAAGGCCAGCCTGAACTGCATAGTGAGACCCTGCCTCAAAAGGACAAAAAAAAAAAAAAAAAAAAAAAAAAAAAAAAAAAAAAAAAAAGAAAAGAAAAGAAAAAGGAGTTGAGTTCAGTCCCTGACCGCACATGCCACATGCCAGGTGAGCTGTCTCAGCCCTGGATAAACAAACAAACAAACCACCCCCAACCCCAAGATACTGTTGTAGTAAAATGTAGAGTGATCATGGCACTGGATGCGAGTGTGAGCCACATGACACTAATCTCATGGTAATTTACTGGGCATAAAGACAGCAGTATGAGATTGGGTGTGGTGGCACATGCCTGTAATCCCAGCTCTTGGGAGGCTGTAAACAGGTGGAGCACTTTGAGTCCCATCTAGTATTGAGACCCTGAACACTCTGTAGACCCTTCCCTAAAGTACACACACACACACACACACACACACACACACACACACGCGCGCGCGCGCGCAACAGCAGTACATAGTTTCACAGGAATGCAAGACGTTAAAAGTGGTTGTGCCAAGAGGCCAAAGCAACTGTAATAATCAATGGGAGAAATCACATGTGGTACTGAACAGGTCTGTAGGAGCTCTCAGGTTAACTCAGTGTTTTAAGTGCCTGTTCAGACAATCTCAGTCAGGCACATGAGATGATGGTTCAGTCCCCACACCCACCCATAAGGCAACCTGAATCAGCCAGGGAAAAATAACAACAGCAACAACAACAAAAAAATCCTTTCTCAATAATGCGTTTGTCAAACCATTCAGAGTCCTCCTAGTATGGCTTATAATCTATTAGGGAGGTGAAAGCAGTAAGAGCACTAGTATTTCCTTAGCGCATCATAAGGTGCAGAAGCACTGGGGTTGAATTATTTAACTGAACAACTGGCACAGCACTCACCTTCCTCTCTGCCCCATGATCCTTTACTAGCTTCTCTGACCCTGACTGTGCTGCCCCTGGTGAGCTCCCCTCTGCGTCATGTTGTGTCGTGGGTGCTTCTGTGAGTTCCCTAAGTGGGAAGCCCCACATCAGCACCACTTCCTCTGGAGCACTGTCACCCTCAGCACCCCCATGTGGCCCCCTGTCAATGGGCTCTGCTGTACCAGGGCTGCCCAGTTTCTCCACTAGGAAGCAACACTGGCAAGAAACAGAAGAGCAGGGCAACAAAGGACAAGTCTGAAAGAGTGAGATGCATTTTTTCTCAGTGTAGTCAAGAAATTAAAATAAATTGCTAAATTCACTGGAATGAGATAATATGAAAGATAAATAATGAGACCAGGTCATTCTGTGAGGATCTCAGCAAGTGTGCGTTGCATGTGCAGGTGCTTATGCACATGTTTGTATTATAGTGCAGCAGTGATCATCTATGTTCCAGAAAGCTATAGAGAACTTCCTACCACAACATCAAATTTGATGTTAATTTTCACTGAATCCTTAACAGTATGAGAAAAGTGTGGTCTGACTGGGAGTACCTATGGGGAGAGCTGTCACTGCTTAGGTGACACATTCTGATGCTGTTGCCCAGTACATGTATAAAATAAAATTTGTTCATGTCTTTTGTGGAAAATACTTTCAGAGCTATTTCTAAGTTTTTGTAAGAATCTGGAAGCACAGGCTTCCACTGTGTTTGTTTTTTTTTTTTTCTTTATCCTCCTCATTTATTTTCCACATTCTCCTCTGCCCTGTGCCATGGTAGGGCTGATCCTCACGGGCACCTTGTGTCTTCTGGAACCCTGTAATGGTTGTGGCACAATCTTCAGCCTTCCAGTCAGGGGCTACCGTCCTGTGGAGCAGAGCCCAGCCTCACTGACCGGTGCCAGCCAGCCACCACCTCACAGTACCCGCTTGCACAGCCCTGGTTAGATCAGCAGACACGAGCCCAGGCACAGGGACTGGCCAGCTGAGCAGCAGACTCAAGCAAACTTGCTTTTTGTCCATTTCAGTTAGTGTGCGTTGGTTAAAAGCTTTGTACACGCACGTGACATGCAGGTCACTTGTCATTGCATCATCCCGTCCCCTGGCTTTCTCTGTATTATGTTTGGGGCGTGACTTGGGTACCTTTTTGTCTTTGCTGAGGCAAAATACCCAGCACTCAAAATTAAAGGAAGAAAGTTGTATTTAGCTCACAGTTTGCAGAGGTCTCAGTCCATATGCAGCTGGCTCCCAGGTAGGGTGGCAAACACAGGGCCAACACTTCAAGAAGGCAGAAGACAACCAAACCACAAGAGCAAAAAGAGAGAAAGAAAGCCGCGTTTCCTCCTTTGCACTGTGTGTCGTCTTCATGCCTTCCTCTTCCACAAGCTCAGGATGTTTGCAAAGTAGGGACCCTGGCCTCCTACTGAGTCACTTAAACCTCTAAACTTCTCAAGGTGTGACAATGTCCTATTAAAGGGGTTCAACACACGTATCATATTTTGACCATCTCGTTCGCCCTCTAACCTCCCCTTCCACCCTTCTCTCTCCCTTCTATTTTCATATCACATCATTTAGGGTCCACACACGATGAAGAACATGTGATATTTGTCTATCTAAGTCTTGCTTATTTTACCCAACATGATGCTGAGCTGCAGGTCCACCCATTTCCTGCAAGTGACATAACTTCATGCTTCTTGACTGCTGAGCATTACTCCGTCAGGGACATATGCCACATTTCCTTTATCCACCTATGTCTTACTGTGAAGTGTGCTGCCGTAAACATTGGGAGGCAAGACCTGTACAGTACACTGACTTTTACCCCTTTTAATTCCTTCGGGTATACAACAGGGAGCAGTATAGTCAGTGGTGTAGCTCTGGTTTCAGCTTTTTGCGGAACATTCCTACTATTGTTAACAATAGCTGTACGGATTACATTCCCACCAGCAAGGTTCCTGCCCACATATCCTTGCCAGAATTTATTGTTTTCTATATTTCTGATGACAGCCATTCTGACTGGGATGAGACAGAGTCTCAGTGTGGTTTTGATTTGCACTTTTCTGTTGGCTGATGGTTAGAAAGTATACCAAAAACTGCTTAACACCTGGCGAAGACTTTCCTCGCATCCTGTGGGCTGCCTTTTCACTCCATGAATTGTTTCTATTGCTGTGTGGATTCTTTTGAACTTGGTCTAGTCCCAACAGCTGATTCTTGCTATTATTTCCCATACTACTGGAGTCCTGCTCAGGAAATCCTGTGCCTATGGCTTCCAATGTTTCCCTTGTGTTTTCTTGAAGCAGTGTTCAGCTTATTTTGAATTAATTTTTGTACAGGGAGAAAGACAGGGATCTACTTTCAGTTTTCTACAGCCGACTACCCAGTTTTCACAGCATTCTTCTTTTTTTTTTTTTTTTTTTTTTTTTTTTTTTTTTTTTTTTTTTTTTTTTTTTTTTTTTTTTTTTTTTTTTTTTCCTTTTTGTATTTTTTGTGCAGGGTCTCACTATGCAGCTTAGACTTGTAGTGATCCTCCTATTTTCAGCCTCCCCAGCACTGGGATTACAGGCACACACCACCCTGCCTGTACTCCCTAGCAGTATTTGTTAAAGAGGCTGTCTCTTCTCTCATGTACGTTTCTGGCTCTTTCATCCAGAATGAGATAGTGGTAGTTGTGTGGGTTTGTTTCTGTGACCTTCGTTTTATCCCATGGCCTATTTTTGTGCTAGTACTATGCTACTTTTGTTAATTATGGCTTTGTAGTATAACTTGAAATTGGATACTGTCATTCCTCCAATGTTGTTGTTTTTTGCTTAGGATTGTCTTTTCTGTTAGGGATTGTTTGTGTTTCCATAAGAAATTCAGGATATTTTTTCTAGTTTTGTGAAGAATGTCTTTTGCATTTGTTGGAATTTCTTTGAGTCTGTAGATCATTTTAAATAATGTGGCAATGTTCATGTTATTTCTACCAATCTTTCAACATGGGAGTTCTTTTCATCTTCTAGCATATTCTTTAATTTCTCTCTTCAGTGCTAAGTTTTCATTATAAAGGTCTTAACTTCTTGGTCAGATTACACTTACTTTATTTTTTAAAACTATTTTCTTGATTTTTTTGGTCAGATATTCCATTATTGTAGAATAGAAAAGCTATTGATTTTTAACGTTGTTTTACATTCTGCAACTTTGGTGAATTTATCAGCCCTAAGGGTCTGCTGATAGATTCTAGGGTATTCTAAGTATAGGTTTGTAATGTTTGGAAATAAAGATAATGTAACTTTTTCCTTTTCTATTTGTACCCTTTTTATGTTTTTGGTTTATCTAATTGCCTAAACTTTATATAAACTTTCAAGAATTATACTGAATGGAATTAGTGAAAGCATAAAATTGTTTTTAAAAATGGCTGTATAAGTAACTGAGTATTGGAGTTTTGTTACTTTTAAAAAATACTTTAATAACAATATAGTCCATATTTACACAGGACGTAACATTGGACAGAAAAATCCCTTCATCACTTTTTCAGCTCTGAACACAGTACCACACCCCCATGATCCAATCACTTCCCTAAGCTCCACCTATGGGTGCCTGAGGCTTTAGGTGACATCAGGATACAAGCCATAAAACATCAGCATCTGCCAACCTTGAGGATCCCCAAAGATCTAACCCAGCACTTCTTTTGGCCAAGATCCAAGACCTCAAGTTAGAAATCATGAAAATCTCTGAAGTTCCCTAAGCCTCCTGTACTTAGAGAGGTTGTTGTCTCTTTAATGGGGATGACAGGTCTTGCAATGACTACTCTGACTTTAAGTGACACTGCTCAAGTGCTAACTTCATTTTGTTTTCTATAAATTCAGATGCCCTCTTAGGAACCCTTTGATTTTCTGATTGGATTTTAAAAATTAGCTTTGTTTGAAATCAGAAAAATATTTCATTATTTTGTTATTAACAATACTATTTGCCCCTGTTTGTCATTTTTTGTATTTCTTACAAAGGAGGTTCACAGCACAGGGACAGGTATAAGCCAGAGAAATCCATCCCTCAAATTGATCTTAGTACTAAGAAGTACAGAAGTTTCTCCTAAATTTTAGAAAATTCTTTGAGAAATCTTTTCTTCCAATCATTTGGCAAGCTATTTCAAACACTCGGTCTTATTTGCAAAATCTCTCTGGACCATGTCATCAGCCAGCAACTGTGCATGGCTCTGTTGCTACAGATGCCACAGCACTGGGCTGTTAGGTGCAGAGGTGTCTACAACATAGCCCCAGATTCTCCTAATTATTATCTCTATAAATGACATCACTTCGTTAATGATAACTTAAAATTATGACCATTTTAACAACTTTGATAAAGAAAAAAGTATTGAAGAGTCAGTTTAGAATATAAAGAAACAAAACTTCAAACATCCAATAGCCTGCATTTTTCCTCTTAACATAGTCCTTGGCCAAATTAGAAAGAAAGAAAAAGGAGGTGGGGAAGACAGATGGAAATAGAGACAGAGAGACAGATAGACTGGTTGGACAGAAGTCCCTCAAGAGCACTAACCTCATAAAATTACTCCCAGCCCACAAACAGAGATAAACCCTTACTGTAGACATTACATTATGAGATAAAATTGATGGTTAAAAGTATTCCCAAGTTTTGTGCCAACAAACTTTACAGTGGGATTTAGAACAGCTTTTGGCCCATTATAATCTGTACCTCTTGTATTAAGTACCTTTCTGTCACTTCAATAAAGTATCTGAGGCAGATGACTTCTAGAGGAAAGGTTTGAAAGTTCAAAGTTCAGGATCAGGCAACCCCATGGTACTGCCCTTCACGAATGTGTGATAGTAGGTGGTGGCCAGTTTAGGTAAAAATGTGCAAGTGAAGAAGGATCAGGACATCTCAGTCAAAACCCTGATGGTTAGGGATACAGATTCATTCAGGACCATTGAGCTATAAACAAAATATTCATTCTCTGCTTTCCTGCAGGGGGAGACTCAAGCTCTATTTCATCTTTGTGCCTCATGAAATGTATTTTATAAGATGAAATGTGTGGGGTGTTGTTTTGTTTTGTTTTGTTTACTTTAGTGTTTTTTTTGTTTGTTTGTTTGTTTGTTTTTTTTGTCTTTTTGAGACAGGGTCTCACTATGCAGTTCAGGCTGGCCTTGAGCTCACTTTTGTAGCCCAGGCTGGTCCTGAACTCACACTGATCCTCCTGCCTCAGCCTCCCGAGTGCTAGGATTACAGGCGTGCGCCACCACGCCCGGCTAGTGTTTTTTTTTAATATCAAGACAATCAACATTGTTATGGTTTCTACCTAGATGTCCCTGCAAAGCCTGGAGCAGTTATGGGGTGGGCTTCTAGAGTTTTTTATTGACTCATCATCCAATGCTGGGATTATGGGTGTGAGTGCTACACCCACACTGAGGCTGGCAACCTGCATACGATATAAGGGAGGGAAGGAGGCCTGTGCTTGTTGCTGCCCCATTTTTGTTCTTATTGCTTTTCACTGTTTTTCAGTCGCCATGAACTGCTGCCCTCTGCTATATGCCACTTTGCCTTGGAGCCTACCAAGTAAGGACAGAAGCCTCCACAAACTGTGAGCTCAATAAACTTTTTCTTCCTTAGCGTCAGGTATTTTGCCTCAACCATGAGAGAAAAATAACCAAGACAAACATTTACTTGACCACCTACTGTAAGTATCAATACTTTGCCTCTGTCTTTTATGGCTTAGGCATTTACTGAGGCAACATCGCACCTTTTGCAAGTCTTTCACCAGGACCTGTATTTGAAATTTGAAATTTCCCTGCCATTTTACTCCTTTGTGTTGATGAGGACTTGGGGTAGAACATACATTTTAGATAATGTGAATCAGACTCTGAACTCAAAGTTTCTAACAATCTAAACTGCTTTTATGTTATTTTGGCCCATCAGCACCTGAAATACAAAGGTAATAAGAAACATTGTAAATATAATGTTACTTATCAGATTTTATAAAAGCACCAGTTGTTACAAATAAATGTCCACTCTGATATTTAGTAGTTCTCAAACTTTATTATGAGCTGTCTAAGTCTCCAATAAAACATTTTAACTCTAAATTCTGCATCATCCCCAACAATTGAAATTGAATTGTTACATACTTGTCATTAAAACATTGTGGCTTCTACAAATATAGTCATACAGGAAAATTCAAGCTCAAGAGAAGCTTGTGCTTTTTCACCAAGCTACCTAATCCATCTATAAATTTATTTATGGAAGAAGAAAAGACCATTGTCAATGCATAATTTCTAAAATACTGGTAATCGAGATAAATGTTAGTGTAAAATGATCCCATTGGGAAATTTAGAGAGATCTCTAACTCATCTAAGATTCTGATTAATAAGTAGTCTGAACACTGAGTGGTTTACACTGAATCACATTGCTTTAAGGTAATTCTTTTCTTAGTAGGTGATACAAATTCACTTTTTAGTGATTCCTTATAATGAACAATATAACATAACTTACCACTATTGTCTCAATAATATATACTGGCTAAAGTAATATTTGAAAATGAGAGCCATACCTAAGCAGAAAGGGCCTCATCCATAAAGGCATGAAGTTTTCCTTTACCAGAAGGTGTAACCATTACCTCTTGAGCAGTTATGAGGTTGTCTCCTTACTCTTGCCAATTAGTGCTCCAAATGGTATTTTCTTACGCCAATTTGACAACCTCAGAATTGAGTTCACACGAATTTAAAAAAAAAAAAAAAAAAAAGTCCCATCCCTGCAGCTCCTCCTATCGCAGACATCTTTAAGTCTTTATGAAATGGCACAGCCTAGGCATTCTGATAAAATGAAGTACAGTATTTACACATCACTTTAATTAGAAGAGTTCAAAGGGCCGTGAGACATTACCTAATTAAACCTCACAATAATCCAGTGAAGCAAGAGAAGGTTTACCCATTATCCTCATTCACAGAAGAGAGATTCTGAGGTGCTTGAGAGGAGACTCAATCATTTCTCAGTTTCACCATGATGAGTCAGAGGTGAGGCTGGGAACGACACCAAAACTCTAGTGCAAATATGAAGGCAATACTACAGAAATGCTTATTCAGGTGGATCACTCCTTCCACTGCAAGTTGCCAGCTACCTAAATAAGAGTAAATACTATGGGGGCTGGAGAGATAGCTCAGAGGCAAAGCACCTATCTGGCAAGCACAAGGATCTGAGTTCAATACCCGGCCCCATATGCTCTGTGGTCTCTGTCCTGGATCTGGGCGCCCATAGTGTAACCCAGAACCAGGCATAGTGGTGCATGCCTATAATCCCAGCACTAGGGAGGTTGATCTAGGAGGGTCTCTGAGTTTGAGGACAGCCTAGGGTCTATAAAAGTGAGTACAAAGCCAGCCCAAACTGCATAGTGAGATTCTGTCTCAAAAGAAAATAAAGACTAAATGCTATGGAACACGTGTAGAAAAACCTCAGTATATGTGGCTTTGTAGAGAGCCATGTGGTGGCTGAATGTATCCCAATAAGTTGAGCCAAGTTAATGGTGAGCGTCTTCTTCAAGTATCTTCTGTTATTTCTAGGGATTCTCAAAAAGTATTTACAACCTGTGAGTCAATGGCAGGACCTACCCAGTACATCCTGTTCTCTTCCTTGTCTCAGTTCCTATCTGACAGTCTTAACATTTTTATTTTTATTGGTACATGTTCCCAGTACCTGATGATGGCATTCACCAGGTGCAGCTGGTATGTGCACAGAACACATCTTCATTCTTTCCACCTTCCCTTCCTCTCCACTCCATATCCCCTTGCTCCAGCTCTTGGTCCTCCTCCCATTTGTAAAAGATCTTCCTGTTTCTCATGAACTATCTTCAATGTTATTCTTTAATTATCTCTTGGGTTTTTTATGAGACAAACGATGCAGTGTATAGACTTGTATGTCTGATTTACTCAACAGTACAGTCTCAAGGAACATCTGATTTATATATAGCTGTCTAGAGAATAATATTGATACCAAGACATATGTGGAAGCTCCCAAAGCTTCTATGACCTGAAAACTAGTATGATGATGTTTCCTACAGTGCTGAGGATCAGTAGCATCCTGTCTTGCACCACACATGAGGGTCTGGCAATACACAATCTCTTGGCACTTAGAAATCATACAGGACTTGGACATTTCTATCATGTTTGGCTTTGAATCATTTTTCTGCAAAGCCATGAACCTACTGCATCCAAAGACATGATTCTTGGGGCCAGGGAGATAACTCAGGGCCACAAGTGCCTGCCTGGCAAGTGCAAGGTCTTGAGTTTGATTCCTGGTTGTGCAAAGAAAAAAAAAGACATGATTCTCTTTTCTTCCTCTAGTCAACCTAACTTTAAATTCCCTAAAACCAAAACTAGTATATTAGGGCTGGAGCTCAGTCCAGCAGCTGGAAGGCAAAACAGATAAGGGTCCTATCATCAGGTGCTGTCTTATATACTTAATGCTAAAGCTGAGCAGTCTGGATTTTACACAGTTTTTGAACTCTAAAGGAAAAATGTTTACTAAGTTCAGAATACAAAATGTCAAAAGAAAGATGGCTAGTTGAGAGAGAAGGTAAGGCAAAGGAGCTGAACATAGTATATCAGGTCCTCTCAGTTAGACTGCAAAGCTCTCATAAAGGTGATTTCATCTATGATGTTTGTTCTTGATAGCTGGATAGAGGAGATAAAGGCTAGGAATTACTATTCTATCAGTTTACTAACCCTATTCAGGATTAATTTATGTTTAAGATTCATATATTCATATTCATGAGGGATTTTTGTCTCAGTTTTACTTTTCTTTTACTTAGTGGAAAATGTAAGACAAGAAGTTATACATTTTTAATTTTTTTGACAGGGTCACACTATGTCGTGTAATTGGCCTTGAATTCGCTTATATAGCCCATGTGGCCTTAAACTCATGGAGATCTTCCTGTTTCAGCCTCCCAAGTGATATGATTACAAGTGTATAGTGCCACATCCAGTTGGTTTTTTTTTTGTTTGATTCATTTATTTATGTGGTGCAGGGTCTCACTACACAGCTTGCAGCTCAGATTCATAGAGATCCTCATGTCTCAGCCTTCTGAGTGCTAGGATTATAGGCATGCACCACCAAGCCCAGTTTTGGTGGCCAGCATGGTGCAGGGCTGGCATGGCATGTGGTACCAAAGATCATTCCTGAGTTCTTGTGCTTGCCAGGCAGGTGCGTAGACCCCTGAGCTATCTTCCCAGTCCCCAGATGTTATATTTTTAACTGGCAAAATGATTATATATGTTTGTGGGGGGAAATGTGATATTTCAAAACAAAGTGTTTAATAATCAAAACAGTAATTACCAATAGCCATCACCTCAAATTTCTTTGTTTGTTTTTGTATTTTAGTGAGGATCTACAGAGTCTACAGGGTCTCTACAATAATCAGACTTGTAGTGATCTGCCTGTGTTCAGCTCCCAAGAGCTTGTATTACAGGCAGGCACCACCATGCCCAGTCTCAATGGCAGTCTCAGGGAAGCCCAGGAGTAGGACTGGAATAGCACACTGGGGATCAACCCTGGCCGCTGCATCTGCCTAGGCAGCTGCTGTAGTCTGCTGAGCTACTTGGCTGGCCCTCATTACCACAAATTTGTTGGAAATAATTTTTAAGAAATTCTCTCCTCTAGATACTTTGAAATATACAATCCTTCCTTAATTGTAGTCACTCTACAGTACTAAGAACACTTGCACTTAATCCTCTGATCTAATATTATTGCTTCCTGCTGTTAGCCAATCCTTTCATTATTAGCACTTGCTTGCTAAATACAGTTTATACTTCTTGTGTGGAGTTTGTACAGGCACATAACATGTAATTTTTTCCTTTACCCTTTTCCTCTTTTGGAAAGATCAACCTCTCTTCTTTCTATCATCCATCTTTTATTTTATTTTTTATTTTTATGCTATGTAAGAGAAACTATGTAACATTTAACCTTGTAGGCCTGCTTCTTTTTATGTAACATTATGGTCTCAAGGTGCATCTGGAAGGCAGCTATGCTCACCACTATACCACCAATGCAGACAAGGTGCATCTGTATTGCACAAGTGACTTAAGTTTATCTTTCTTTATGATAGAGTATTTCTTTCTTCACTCATGTGTTGATGGATGGACATATGGGCCACATTCAAGATTTAGCTTCATGAGTTGTGCTACTATAGATATGGGTATGCATATGTCACTGTAATACAATGTTTTTAACTCTTTTAGAAAGATACCTAGAAAAGTTAGTCAAATGAAATCTCTAGCTTCATTCTTTTGAAGTATTTCCAAAGCATATGTACTAGTTATAATTCCCACTACTATGTAGAAGAGTTTCTTTTCCCTTCAGTCTCACCAGCATTTGATATTCGTTAATCGTGTTATTCTTTCTTGGTAGAATCTTAGTGTTGTTTTAATTCACATTTCTCTAATGGCCAGCAACACTGAACATTACTCCAATTTTAAAAAAAAAGTATTTACTTATGTATTTATGTATTTATGTATTTATGTATTTATTTATTTATGTATTTATTTATTTATTTATTTATTTGGTACACAATTCAGACTCATAGTGATCCTCTTGTCTCAGCCTCCCCACTGCTGGGATTACAAGCATGCTCCACCACACCTGGTTTCAGGGTTGGCACAGCATGAGGCATGTGAGATCAGACTTGGGTCCTTGTGCTTAGACTGCTGAGCTACCTCTCCAGCTCTCTTCAAATATTGACTGTCTGCATGACTTCTGTAAACTGTCTACTCATTTTAGTTGCCCATCTTTCTAGTTGGTCTTTTATTTTGTTTGGCCTAATCTTTTTGAGTTCTTTATGGATTATTCCCAAAGTCATTCCTTGGAAGCTACCCTTATCCTGATTCCATACTACACAAAAACTCAACCAAATAAGGGAACCACAGACAAATCTTTTAACCTAGAGAATTGGACCTTCTCTTCATGTTTAATGAGTTCCTCATTAACCCTGACAGTTTGCTTGCATTGCAGCTAAACAGCTTTTAATTCAGCTACTGCACAATTCGATACACTCCACAAAGTTGCTGAGAGATGAGGTAACACTATGATGCCAGAAATTGCAAGAGCTGGATTTGAGGCAGCAAAAGTTGTTGGTATCAAAATGCATGATGGATGCCAGCCTTCTCCTTTTCCACTCTATTCTTTATTGCTCTTGGATTTCCTATAGCAAAGAAACCAATCCATGTGCATGGCACCAGCTGCTTGTCATCTTTTGAGCACAGCAGCTCTTCTCCAGGTTCTCCTTGGGTTGGCATTCCTAGCATGCAATTATTGCTCAAGGAAATATTAACAGCTTGTCTCATACACTCATTTACATGTAATTTCCAAGCACCCAAAATGTATGTGGCTTTAAAGTAACCTGAACAAGTTCTGCAAGGGGCTGTTTTATATCATTATAAAGACTTGAAAATGTAATTAATTGTAATTTAGTGTTCTGTGTAACTTAATTTCTACATTTCCTCTCTTACTATTCTTCAGGGGTTTCTTTTTAGTGAGTGACTCTCCATACTTTCCCTACATTTCTGTCTAGGAAGAATCCAGAAGTGCGGTACTAGGCTGATTGCAAAAGCAGGAGACATTTCTGGACTGGGAATTGTGAACTGAGATGCCTACTGTATCCTACCTTGCAGAGGCTATGCACATCTCTGACAATAGGGACTCTGTTCATTGCTCTGAATGGGCTGCCCAGATTGACAGCCCCCAGCCTCTCCCAGTTAACCTCTTTTCCTCCCTCTGCCTTGCCCCTCATCATCTTACCCTGTAGCAGGAGCAACACATAGCTGTCATAGTACAAGGGCCAGCAAATGAAGAGCATGCTAGTTCCTACCAAGATGGAAACATCATATGAACAAAATCACACAAGCACTTTGCCAGTTTGTCCAATAATGGTGAAAGTGCTGGACCATGAGCCATGGTTTGTATTCTCACAAAAGCCTTCTAAAAATATGCTGATAACATTATCATAGAGTAAAATTACATTTGACAAGGAAAAATCATCCTTTTCTATAAATGGTACTCCTTAAAAATTCGACTTCATATAGTCAGTCACTGTTTTAAAAATGCATTCATATAAATTGGATACTAATTCTTAATTTCAATGAAAATATTTCCTTCAAGTGTTTGTGTTTAGTTTTATTCTAGAAGTTTACTTGTGTGCCTATATATTGTTTTTTTCTTTGAAAAATACTATAAATTCATAAAGATAATTATTTTTATTTTTATATGCTAGTTTTTCCACCCAGAATTAATTTTTAAGTGAGGTGGAAGTCTAATGATGGTAAAACCTCGGTTTGCAATAGGAATTTATTCTGCTTATAATTCAAAACAATTGTATATCAAAGTAGTGAAAGGGAGGAAGGGAGGGAAAAGGAGAGAGAGGAAGCAAGAACCACTGGCTCAGCTGTGATTCTGGGACATTCAGCATCACTTATTATTGTATTGCAGGGCATTGTTCATTTATTGGCTAAAATTTGTTAGAAATATTTTCACACCTTGCAGAACACTCATAGACCATCTTACACATAATCCAAGGTCTGACTGTAAATTTTTCTTCTAAATGTGAAGTTAAATGTCTTAACATGTTTTAGTTGTTCTTTTCCCCAATGTTTAATGGACCTGCCTAATACACAGATTCACACATATGTATACTTTATGTTTCTAGGGCTTCCTGTACCACGTGGCCTGCCAGACCAACCTCCCCATCCTCCAGCTCCACCAAGCCACATGGGAGTGACTTCCTGTTCCATGGAGCCCACCAGACGGACCTCCACCTTCTTGGGACCCATCTCTCCCAGGTACATCAAAGGGAAGTAATCAGTCAGATCTTAAGTGAACTAAATCAAATACACACTCTCAGTTTAATATCAGCAGAGCTACACAAACATAAAGTTTGTTCTTACTGTATAAAATATAAATTCATTAGTTAAAAAAGTTTGTCAACTGCTAAATATCACTACCCACTATTAGTGTTCCCAACTGTAGTTCTATAAAACTGCCTTAACTATATAATCTCTTTGAGTAAGAATTATGCTAAAGGTATATGTCTTAGTTACTCTTTACTCATTACTGGGACAAATACCCAACACTCAAAACGAAGGAAGGAAAGGTTTATTAGCTCACAGTTACTGGAGGTTTCAGTCTATATTCAGCTGACCCAAGGTTGAGTGGAACAGGGCAGAAAGCATCCAGTTCATGGTAGTGGAACAGCAACAATGGTGACAGAGGCAACCATCAGCCGGGGGAACAGACAGCAACAGCACTAGTCTGTCTCTCTGTCTCTCTTAACATTACATTCAGGCTCTCCACCTCAGCCTATCTGCCTTAGGCTACACCCATAATCCCAGAAGTATTTAAAACACATGATCCCAGGGATCATGGACCAAGTCTCAAACTCTAGATCAGTACTAAGTCACATAATCCCAGTGACTCATGAGTCAAGTCTCAATTTATAGAAGTCCCCGCCCACAATTGCATGAGGCTTTGGGGGTGACAATAGACATAAACCATAACAGTATAACTGCACCAAGCTCTGTAAAAGGTCAAAGGACAGTGCTCTGCACAATGACAAAGGAGCAAAATGCAATCTCAGTCCCCAAGCCCACCGCCTAAAAATACAGGAGTCACTAACATAGAAGAAAATGGGACTCACACAGCTGAAATATCTGAGTTAATAGGATCTGAAGTAAAGAAACAACTGCAGAAATGTTTAGAGGAAATCAGATCAGAAATAATCTCTGAAGCAAAAAATGAAACCTCTGAATTAACAGCATCTGAAGTAAAGAAACATCTGCAGGTAGGTATAAAAGAAATCAGATCAGAAATAATTTCTAAAATAAAAAAGAAAGGATAACCATAATGAAAGAATTAATAACTGCTTTTGAAGAAGACATTGATAAAAAGTTGGAGGAGATTAGGAAACTCTAGGGTTTCCTATTTCCCTCCACTGTGTCTTTTTCTTGCATGTATACATACTCTTTCATTACTAGAACTTCATAGCTTGGCAAGCAATAAAGCACACCTATTGTGATGATAACTGACACTTGTTATGCACTTTTATTGTTTTAGTCACTGTCCTGTTTTGCTTATAGTAATTCTATGAAAGTTAGTTCAACATATAATGCAGATTTTTTCCATCCCCACTTTAGAAATTACAAAACTGAAGAATAGAGAGCATAAATAACCTAAGCTGAATAAAAAAAATTGCTAGCAAGTAAGAAAGCTGAGGAGCAGAAGTAAAAACAACAACAAAAATATTAAAGAGAATAAAAAGCTTTATCATTATTCTTCAGTTTCACTTTATTATTATGGTTCTTTTTCTTCATGGAGGTGGGGAGATTGAATGCAGGAGCTTGAGCTTTACAAGCAGGTGCATATGCCACCGAGCTCTCTCCTTGGCCCTTTTAAAATTTCATTTAATTTTTAGTTCTGGGGATCAAACTCGACACCTTGTGCTTGCCAGGCAGATGCTTCAGCTGCTGAGCTACACAGCCCCTTGTACTTTATTCTTACAAATAAGGTGCTTATACAATTTTATGGCCACAAACGGTAAAATTTTGAGAGTAAACTAGCTAAAAATAATAATTGCAAGTGACGAGACATAATCTAGAAATATTTCAAGCAAATAATGATA
The DNA here is from genome assembly GCA_004027025.1 of Myocastor coypus. Taxonomy (NCBI): domain Eukaryota; kingdom Metazoa; phylum Chordata; class Mammalia; order Rodentia; family Myocastoridae; genus Myocastor; species Myocastor coypus. The sequence continues at coordinate 7,979 of PVJA010016343.1, read as the reverse complement.
TGTGGCCTTATTATTTGTGCTACCTTTTTGTGGAATTAAGTTTATCAGTGCTTTAAAAATCATGAAACTTTCAATGTATTAAATTTTTAGGTTAATTTTGGAATAATTAACATCTTTATGTGAATATATTCTTCCATGCTAGAAGACAGATTAGATCTCCACTTATTCAGGCTTTACTCCTTGATTATATAATTATATTTCTATGCACATTGTTCCTACAAATTTTATAGTTTTGATACTGCTATAAGTAAGGTATGCTTTTACTATATCATGTACAGATACCAGTGGATTCTACTTACACTTATGTTGGCATGCTCAGCAACCTTGCTGAATTTTCTCATTGGGTCTGATATTTTAGCAGTTGATTACTTTGAGCCTAACAGGTAAAATATCTTCAAGCAAATACCATGTTATCTTTGCCTTCAAGTCTATCATCTAAATCAAAACTGTGAATCAAAACAAACCATTTCTCTTTATATATTTTATTTGTCACTTTCTTGTTGCAAGGACAAAATATCTGGTACCTGCAACTTAGAAAAAGAAGAGGTATCTTTTGGGGCTATGGTTTTCAAAAGGTTCAGTTCATGGCAGGTTCTACAAGGTAGAAATAGCATAGCAGAAAGTGTGACAGACTCATCAATGCATGAATCCACTGATATGTACTGCATCCCAAGATCCAGTCACCTTCCAAAAGCCCCATCTCTGAACACAAGAGATGTCTGTGGAGCATTTTAGATCTAAACTAGAACATGTTTATCTCAGCGTTTTATTATAGTGACAAATGGGCGATACTCCTTAAATTATCCAGATTCAGCACAAGTCCTATTATAACTGCAGGAGTTGTTTGTAGGAAATTTATAGTCTATACTTCTCCCATTTCCTTCCCCTTCTTCTTCCTTTTCTTTTTCATTCTTTTTTTGGGGTGTGTGTGGGGTGGGTGGGGATTGAACCCAGGATCATGTGGGCACTAAACAGGTATTTTGAGCTATGTACCCAATCCCTAAACCTCCTCTTAAAATAATAAGAAAATTGATGCATATAGGCCAGTGAGAATGGGGTGGTTTTTAATAAGTCTTCTTTAATTCCTCTAATGTAAGTTGCTGTTTATTACTGTAGCTTTTTTCCTTCAGGTTGTTTTGTTGTTGTTAAATTTAATATGGAGTATTCTGTTCTCTTTAAAATTGTTCCCCTAACTTCAATTTTTAGTTGTTCTTTGCTAACATGTGGAACATACATTATTTTTATGAATCATATGCTTTATCTTGAAACAATTTTAAATTCATTTTTCTAGTTCCAGGAATGCCAAAATAAATCAGATGCTTCTTTAAAAAATGAATAAAGGTGGACTTAAAAGAACAGCCACACTGTCCCTCAAATACATCTGGGTCTGCATAGTTGACTTCTACCACAACTACCCCCTCCAAGCAGCCCCACAGGAGAAGCAGAGGAAGGCATGTCCTTACCTGACAACAGACATAGCTGACAGGGCATCTGCACTTGGGGAGTGTGGAATGTGCTGAGTGAAAAGGGAAATGCACTGGGATAAAGATATGCCAGGTGCCTGAAGGAGCATGAAATGCACCACGAGGTGATGTAGAGTGGAGCCTTCATGTGGCTTTTTCATTAACAAGAGGTACACTGAGTGTGATATTTTAGTAATCTAAAACTATGTGACTAATGTACACAGAGGACTTTGCACCCACTCTGATTTGATATTCCCCATTATTTTCATGGACATCTTCACCTACTACCCTAGAGTTGTATAATACAATGTATTATTGTATGTTCATGCATATTTACATTTTACAGAGACAAGGAATCTTCCTGGTTTTCTTCAAAATTAACATAACCTTGAGCTATGAAATTCGCACCACTGAAACGCAACAGAAACATTATTGCAATGCACTTCTCTTTTAAAAATAATGCAATCTCTCATCCTTGATATTGATTAGGATCTTTCTCTATAGGGCACCTACTAGTAGCCTACTTAGAATGAAGTCTCTACATTCTTCCTGCTCAGACAAAAGCTATGACTTGTTTCAATATGTCCCGCCCACGGTGGCAAAGCCTGCATTTGTGCATTATACTCACTGACTCTCACATTTTGTAACAAAGGGAAGACATTTAAATAAGAAATTTTAAACTAGTCAAATTATAAGCAAATTTGGAGGAAATTCACTTACATGCAAGATGAAGGCACACACAAGGTAAGAACCTCTCCATGACTGTGTGAATGATGTAAAGAGCAGACTGTCCTGGAAAGCCGCATAGAGCAGCTTTGACATGTGCCAGACAATAGGTTCTGCCTGCTCAGTACCCTCTGTGGGGCCTGGTGCCACCCCGGAGCAGGCACCAGGTGACAGCCAGCTCTGCACAGTGCGCCTCACCTGCTGCCTCGATACCAGCTGTGATGCAAGCACAGATGTGACATTTTGATCCCTAAATTTTTTTTTTTTTTCTCTTTTTGAGACAGGGTCTCGCTATGCACTTGAGACTGGCCTTGAGCTTACTTTTGTAGCCCAGGCTGGTCTCCAACTCGCACCAATCCTCCTGCCTCAGCCTCCTGAGTGCTGGGATTACAGGCGTGCGCCAACACGCCTGGCTATCCCTGAATTATTTTTGATTTTCAACTTTCCTAGGTTTTAGTTAGATCTGTGAATGCTACTGTTACAAAGCTACAGCCAAGAAAGACTGACCAAGATCTGATACAACCATCTGACCTCTTGTCGGGCAGCACACCTCTGGAAATAATGCACACCACAGGACTGCCTCCAGTCTCAGACAGCTCATCTCCTGCCACACCAGAAAATAACCAATCACATTCTCCATTTCTTTCACTTCAGACAGTCATGGCTTCTCAACTGTTTCTTCTTCTCCTCCCTGCCTCACCTCTGAACTCTGCAGTAGAAGCTCTGAGTCACAGGTGCTGAGGCAATGCCACATTAAGGCTTCACTGAGAGTGGAAGGGACCCAGATGAGGATGAGGGCAAACAGATCCGGATGAGGGGTGAAAAGAAGCTAAGGCTCAGTGGGTCCAATTAGATCATCATCCTGCAAAAATCCCTCCTTACCTCCTGGGAAAAAGGTATAAAGCCAAGACAAGCACTCGGAGTAGAATTTTGACAGTTGAGTGTCAGTTCTGGAAACAAAATTCTTCACTGAGTTAAAATATGTAGAGAGGTATGAGACTGGAAATGGACTGCTGAAGCCCAGAGTACTGGGAACCACTTGTTGCTGTCCCCACAATTCCTTAGTAGTAGTGCCCACTCAGTGCCTTTGTGTTTCTATTTCCTTCTGCTCCCTTATTATTTATCATACTACAGGATTAAAAATATGATCCCTAAGAAAGGACTTTCCTACCTTAATCCAAGGTGCTTATGTTCTCCCATATTCAGGTTACTATCATACGTTTGTATTTTATATAATACTGATGCATATCTTACACCTTGTAGGAATGTTATATTGTTCTTTTACAGCTGTAAACTACAACTGGATATAGGCTCCTAAAAAGTAAAGTCTATTAAAAAATTTGTAAACCTACAAAGAGGTTAAGTCCATTAAAATATGACAGAAGGAATGCCTGATTCTCACTTATTAGAGTGAGTCACTTGTTGAAGTGATAGTACTCAGGAGATAGCGTCAATACGAAAAGCACACATACACCTTACAGCAGATGTGCGGTCATCTGCTGATACACTAACAAAACAGAATGTCTGTAGGCGCTGCTCTTTAAGAAACAATGGTGAGACACTCCAAAATTTATCTTATTTTGACAGAGAGATAATCATGTACTAGAGGAAGGGAGGGAGCTTTCCATCCAAACTTATGTCCATGCCTTGATGTGTTCTGAAGGGTGCGCCCACAGCCTCCAGGCCCCCCGGGTGGACAGCATAGGTGTGGAAGAATGAAAGGCCAAGGTGGAATCATAGAGAACATACAGATGGCTGGGCAAAGCTACAGAGCACATCCACAGATACAGAACTAGTTTTCAAACAGGAAGAGTAACGAGTTAACTGATACGCAAACAAAAACTAGTGAACACAGGCTCATAAATGAGACAATCAAATAATATTTAAGAAAGTAATTTCTAATAGCTTTAGAAAGTATTCCAGTAATAAATAATAGGTATGAGAAATACATGATTAGTAACATCTACGCTCTCAAAGGAGGTAAACAAATATGACAGAGACATATGGCCATGAAAATGAAGAAGGGAGCCAGGTACTTGCAGAACCCAGCCAGGCCACAGCCTGAAAACAGCTGGAATGTGAGGGCAGCAGGACACACAGGCCATGGGGAATGTGTTGACAGTTTTTACATGTATCCATGGAAAAGCTTCAGCATTTACAAAGTTAAATTCTGTTTTTAGGAGTCCACCATGTGGTATATTTGGCTATGAAAAATACTCTCTCATGTTATGTATATGGTAGTTTCAGAAATAATACAAGCTGGGGCTGTGAGAAAACATGTATGAGGCAAAAAGGCTTCATGAAGTACCATTTTTTTTTCTCAGATAATCAAGCTGGGTTGGTCTCTGGTCTTGACAAGCTTTGAAAACATAGTCAATATATGTAGAAAACATATACCAGACTTCTATGCTAAAGCACTATTTGTGGTAGCAGTAATTTGGAATTAGCATCCATATCCATTAACAGCTAATAGTGAGTTAAGTATTAAACAACTAGTGCTGCCCACATTTGCCTTGGCAGAGCTCTACATCGCAATGTGAGTGAGAACAAAGTGGTCTGCAGGAACATACAGTATGTAGAGACTGACAGTACACATAACCATATTTGGATCTGACAAATCTGGGTGGTGATTATATAGGTGTCAGCATTATTGTGTCCTCACTTTATGCATATTTTAAGTATTTCACAATATAAACCTGCTGCAGACCTAGCCAAAGAATTCTATAAAGGGTAACGTCAAGCAATCAAGCTAGAGCTCCAAAGATACTTTCCCACACAGTCCCTGACATCTACATAAACAACCAGATAAAATTATGATTAAACAATTTGTCACTCATCTATTTTAATACATTTTTCAGTACTTTGAATTGAAACCAGGCCTCCTGTATTTATCTACCTTCCTACCTTTTGTCTTTCTAACCCATTTTCTTTTCTGAGGCAAGGTCTGCTCAGGTTGGGCTCACACTTATGATCCTACAACCCTAGCCTCCTATTATACACTCCTAAGGGACTCTGTATTTCCACATGGGAAGGAAAGATTAGTGATATAATTGTTTTTATTAGAAAACTTCTTGTCATTCAGAATGCTTGCTTTACTCATGAAAAGTCAAAAGTGCCGAGAAACATATATATAGGGGAAATGTCCTCTGCTCCACATGCTATTACTAGAGCGGAGGTCCTTATGGAGGAGGAGGAGATGGGCCCCTCTGTAAAACCCCTGCGATTATGCCAAGTTCAGAAAAAATTACAAGAGTTTTAGGCAAATTCAGAAAAGTAAAGTCTTGAGATGATTCTTAGTGCTCAATTTTGCAGGAGTGTTTTTTCTTAGTGAAAATATGAAGAGTCAAAGAAGTAGGTAGACACTGGCATGCCTGTATCACCCACCTATCAACAACTAAAGAGAAACTTTGGTGCTAGTGGTAAGTTTTAACATATTTGCATTTAGCATGATATAATGTTAGGTATGGCGAGAGTCCCAATACCAGAGATATCCTCCACTCAGTAGGGGTGCCATGGGAGGCACTTGATTCTAAGAGCAGCTAGGATATTGCGACTGCTGGGTCCACTGTACAAGAATCGGAAGTGAGCCCAGAGTGTTACACTGAATTGAAATTGAAACGAAGTCCTTCTATCTTAAAGGTCTTCAACTTTCACTACCACATCCTGTTTTCCAGTTCCTAAGCCTTTGGCCACAAGCTACATCTCCTCCACTGTGCCTGCTGGTCTGCCTACTGATCTGTAATGCCACAGGACTATAGAATAGACACAAATGATACACATACTCCCTTTGTGTGTACTGATCCAGAGTGCCTTATATGTACCTTTGATATACTCAAGGTTTAACTACTGGTTGTGCTTTTCAGAACATAAACCATTAACTAAACAGAAGACTGAACAACAGTATGATAAATATTCTAGGTACTGTATACAAGTGATCCTGGGGGTTGATAAAGATATTCCAAGTCATTCACTATAGTATTCACAGTAGGGGAAAACTAGAACTGCCTAAATGTCCCATATCCAAGAACTAAAAGAATAAATAATAACATATTCACAACACAGAATGACTTGAAGTTATGAGAAGAAATAGGTGTGTGCAAGGTGAAGAATTGCCCAAATATTTGAGTTACTCTGCTTGTGGGAGAGTAGAAAGGCAACAGAAAACTCTTCCCCTCAGTCTGCTTGGCTGGGGTTTACCTGTCTCCTGGGCCTTGTGTTCTGGGCTTTGGCAGTAAGGCAAGATGGCCAACCTTGGGAATCTGAGTCCTGCTGCCTCACACACAGGAATGAAACTCATGCATCACAAGCAGTTTGCCTGGCTGGCAACTCAGGCTCTGTGCGTCAGAGTGAGACGTGCTGAGGGGAGCGGTTCCTGGTTCTCGGTTCTTAGACTTCCAGCCCCTCTCAAAGTCAGGGGCCCTCAGAGAAGGAGGAAACTGGAACTTATCCAGGAAACAACAGAATATATAGCTCTGAGCAAATACTAACATAATCCTGAGAATCACAGATCTCAAGTAAAAAAAGTTATACATGGTTGGACTCATTTGTAAGTCATTTATGTTTATGATGGCCAGTGAATTTGGACATTTTTAGTACCAAGAGGACCCAAGAAGCATATTCCTTTAGTTATGTTAAGCTGTAGCTTATAATCAATGTGCTTGTTATTTTTAAATTACTAATTAAATCTTCATATATAATAACTAAGAAGAACAAGCATATGACAATTGTCAAAAAAATTTGCTGGCAACATAGCAGACAATGATCTCTTCTGTGAATGTACTGGTGTCACAACCTCTTGGGTAGAAAGGCCATGACACCTCATGCTTTGAAGAGAGAGTCTGACTTCTGAGAATGGATGGGTGACTTGGCCAAGGTTCTCCCATCATTAAGTGGCAGAGCTGAGATTTAAATCCTGGAGTTTTTTTGTTTGTTTGTTTTCCATTTTGTGACAGTTTGAGACAGGGTCTCACTATGCAGTTCAGGCTGGCCTTGAGCTCAGTTTTGTAGCCCAGGCTGGTCTTGAACTCACTCAGATCCTCCAACCTTAACCTCCCAAGTGCTGGGATTACAGGCATGTGCCACCATGCCCGGCTGAAGTTCTTACTTGGAGTGACCTGTGTGTTTATTCTAATGAGTAAAATTGCTTAACAGAAGTGAGAGAAATGACAACTTCAGGAAAGAAAGAACTGGAGAAGCAGAGTGTAGGGCAAGAGTGGAAGGACTGGAGATTGAAACAGGACACGAGGGACATGGCATTAATAAAGCCATGAAAGTTGCTGACCTCCCCCTGGGAGGCTACTGGGCTGAATACAAACCAGGTCCCCTCCCTGGTTTCATCAGCTGCAGATGGCAGGCAGAGGGCTATTGGGCCCCACCCTGGGAACTTCTCAGTGAATGTGAAAGAACTTTCCCCAAGGAAGAAATCCACCTGAGGGAAGATTCTTTTGAGAGCACAGGGTGATGTCCTATAAATATGTCTAAGACTTCATATAGTCTTGGGAGAAATGTCGAACAGGAGTTAATAGGTCACTTTATATTCTGTGATGAATAAGTATGAATATTCCAAAGTACTCCACTGAATTGTCCATTTATCTTGTTTTCCTTTAAAGTGTCCATCCTTAAGAATGCTGTGAGAGGGCCCGGCAGGATGGCTCAGTGGTCTAAAGCACCTGCTTGGGAAAGCTTGGGTGGCTTCAGGGTTCGATCCCCAGCACCACATGCTGCGTCAACCCTGCCCTCGGGGTGGGCTGAGCCAGCCATAAAAATGAGTGAATAAACAAACAAAGGTTC
>PVJA010016342.1:0-43658 GCA_004027025.1 Myocastor coypus | reverse complement strand
TTCCTTCCTTCCTTCCTTCCTTCCTTCCTTCCTTCCTTCCTTCCTTCCTTGCTTCCTTCCTTTTCCTCCTCTTCTTTCTCTTCTTCCTCCTCCTTATCTACCTCTCCTCCTCCTCCTCCTCCTTATTCTTATTCTTATTCTTTTCACTCTATTGGTGTTTTCTTTTGCTGTACCAAAGCTTTTGAATAGGATGAGATGCTAGTTGCTGCTGCTTTGTGATAGTTGCTGTACAAGTATGATTTTGTTCTCAGTCTTTGCCTATACCAAAGTTCTCAAGTATTCTGCCTGTTCTACCTTTCAGCAGGTTTAATATTTCTGTTTCAATATTTAGGTCCCTAATCCATTTTGATTTTAATTTACTGCACAATGAATGGTATGAGTATAATTTTAATCTTTGGCCTGTGGAGAGCTGGTTTTGCCAGCATCATCAAAAAGGCTATCCATCTTCCAGTAAACGTTTTTGATCCTTTTTCAAAGATAAAGTAGCTAAATATATCTGGAGTTTTTATGCTTTGTCTGTTTTGTAATACCTTTTATTATAGTAGTGTAATTGTAATGTAATTTCAAGTGTGGGATTTTGGTATTCTCTGCCTTCCCTTTTCTGCCCAGAATTGCCTTTGATATTCTAGGTCTCTTCTGATTCAACATGAATTTTAGGATTAATTTCTCTAATTCTTGTGAGAAGCTTATGATAGTTTGATTGTATTATGTAAATCTATGTAATAACTTTGGGACTGTGGCCATTTACGCTATGTAGTTTTTTCCTTCCAGGACAAATGCGATCTTTCCACTTTCTGCTAGCCTCTTAGAAATCCTCTTTTAGAGTACTCTTTTTTTTTTTTTTTTTTTTCAAATCAGAGGGCTTTTATTTCCTCCATTAGATTGATTTCCAAGTATTTCATTTTTGGAATGTTATTGTGGAGGGAATTATTTCCTTGATTTTTTTTCTCAGTGAGTTTGTTATTTGTATACAGAAAGGCTCTTGAGTTTTGAGTGTTAACTTATATCCAGCTATACTACTGAATTTGGTTATTAAATCTAGAAGTCTTTTTGTTTATCGTTTGTGGTCTTTTATGTATATTTTCTTTTTTTTTTTTTTTTCTTTTTGAGACAGAGTCTCACTGTGCAGGTCAGGCTGGCCTTGAGCTAACTTTTGTGGCCCAGGCCGGTCTCAAACTCAAACTAGTCCTCCTGCCTCAGCCTCCCAAGTGCTGGGACTACAGGTGTGCGCCACCATGCCTGGCTCTGTATATTTTCCTATCAGATTTGAATAATGATAATTTAAATTCTTTATTTCCTGTCATTATCCTTTTTGTCTTTTTTGCCTAATTTTTCTGGTTAAAGTTTCTAGAACTATTTTGAAAGAGAGTAATGACAGTGGACATCATTGTCTTGACCCTGATTTTAGAATGAAAGCTTCGAGATTTTTCTCCATTCAGGGTGCTGTTGGCTGCTGAATGTCATAGATGATTAATCAGATTGAGATAAAGACCATCCATTCCAATTTTCTGAAGACTTTTTTTTTTTTTTTTGGTGGGACCAGGGTTCGAACTCACGACCTTGCACTTGCCCTTGTGCCTCGGAGCTATCTCCCCAGCCCCTGAAGACTTTTTTTTTTTTAAATCATGAGTGAGTGTTGTACATTTTTATTTAAAAAGGATTATTTATTTATTTATTGTTTATTTATTTATTTGGTGCAGGGTCTTGCTATACAGCCTGGACTCATAGTGATTCTCTTGTCTCAGCCTCCTCCATGCCCTGTTGGAGCTCTAGGCAGGGAGCAGGGCTGGCGTGGCATGTGGTACTAGGGATTAAACCTGAATCCTTGCACTTGCCAGACTGACACTTAGACTGGTGAGTTATCTCCCTGGCTCAAGTGTTGGACTTTTCTAAAATGCTTTTTTTTGCATCTAATGAATAATATAATTTTTGGCCTTGGCTTTGTTAGTAGGGTGTATTACTCTTACCAGTTAGCATATGTGCATCCATCCCTGCATCCCTGACATGAATAACACTTAGTCATGGTGTATAATCTTCCTGAATTTTGCTGCATTTCATTGGCCAGCATTTTATTGAGAATTTTGTTTCTTTATTCATTGGGGGATTGGCCTGTAGATCTCTTTCTTAGTTGGATCTTCTCTGGTTTTAGTATTAGGGTAATATGTGCTTCCAGAGATGAATTTGGAAGTGTTGCATACCTTTCAGTTTCACTAAAGAGTTAGAAAAATATTGCATCTTATCTAAATTTCTTGCAGAAATCAACAGTAAATCAGCCAGAGCTACACTTTTGTTGGTGGTGAAATTTTAGTTACATTTTCAATTTTATTAACTAATATTGAGCTGTTTGCAGTTTTTATTTTTTGATTATCTTTGGTAATTCATAGTTACCTAGTACTAAACTTTCAATTTCTTCCGTATTTTCCATCTTATTAGGAGTCCTGGTTTTGGAGTAGATATAGATGATAGTCTAGATTTCTGCAGGATAAGTTGTGATTTCACTCCAAATTGTGTGGATTTGAGACTTTTTCTCTTTTTTATAAGGGTAGCTAAGGATTTGTTGATTATATTTTATCTTTCAAAGAACAAACTCTTTGAATTATTAATTTTTTGTATTGTTTTCTTAGTCTCCATTGCACTAATTTCTGTTCTGATCTTCACAATTTTCTCCCCTTTATGAACCTGGGGCTTGACATGCTCTCTTTGAACAAGCTTGAGGCTCAGGGTTAATTTATTTATTTGAGCCTGCTTAAATTTTTTCCTGATATGGATATTTACTCCTGTTTTCCTGATATGGTTATTCACTGACATAATTTTTTTAAAATTTGTTTATTATGTTTTTAAGAGTAAAAATAGCAGAAACAAAAATAGGAAAAAAAAAACAGCAATAAGAGTACATATAGAACCGGGCGTGGTGGCGCACGCCTGTAATCCCAGCACTCGGGAGGCTGAGGCGGGAGGATCGGTGAGAGTTCGAGACCAGCCTGGGCTACAAAACTGAGCTCAAGGCCAGCCTGAACTGTACAGCGAGACCCTGTCTCAAAAAGACAAAAAAAAAAAAAAAAAGAGTACATATAGTACAAAATTTCAAACCAAGAAAAATTTAACAATGATTGCATTACATATTTTCACCATCAAATTACTATAGATCAACGGACATAGGTATGCAAGAGGATCAAACAATTAAACATTAACACATTCAATAAACATTATTTTTTTTAACTATTCCAATTGCATTTTGTATTTAAGTCACTCCTCTAAATAAAAAAAAAAAAAATTATAGGGGTTGATGCTACAGAAAATGCAAGGTCCTGAGATTGATTCCCAGTGCTGCCCAAAATTTATTTATTTATTTATTTATTTATTTATTTATTTATTTATTTATTTATTCTTTCGAGTCCTTAAACTAGGGAGACTATATGATATTTGCACATGTAGGTCTGGTTTATTTCACTTATGAGTATACATTCAAGATACATCCATTTATGTATGAAGTCTTCTAGTTTATCATTCCTTATAGCTGAATAGTACTCCATTTTATGAAAATATCATATCTTTTTCAACTATTCTTCAGATGATTGGCATTTTGGTTGTTTTCATGATTTAGCTATCACAAATTGTGCTGCTATAAACATAGGTGCACAGACATTACAATGGTATGATGTTTTCAGTTCTTCTGGGAAAATTCCTAGGAGGGGCATAGCTGGATTGAATGGGATTTCCAGTTCTAGTTTTTTTAAGGATTCTTCACATGGCTTTCCATAATGGTTGCACCAATCTGCATTTCCACCAGCAGTAGAGGAGGATTCCTTTTCCCCCAAGATGTGGTATTTTTATACAATGGAATATTACTCAGACACAAAGATTGGTAAACTAGAAGACTTCATATATAAGTGGATGTATCTTGAACATATACTCATAAATGAAATATAACAGATCTACATGTGTAAATATCATGTAGTCTCCCTAGTATACACACTAAAAAGAAGAAATAAAAATGGAAAGGCATAACACAGTTAAATGGAAATCAACAATTTAAGGATTAAACAATGAAGAGAGAACAAGCAGGAAGGTTAGGAAACATAGTAGGGGTAAAACCATGCACTTATATACAGAATGATTCAGACAACGGTCTTAAGAATCACTAATAGGTTTCTGAAACTAGCAGTTAATAGGTAGAATTCTCATCCTGACTAACTTCCTATGCTAATATCTATGAATTAAGCAATTACACTGAGGATACTAATATGTAATACTAAAACTATGCTTGGAATTCTTGTCATTCTGGTCTTTTAGATGTATACAGTTTCTAATATCATATCAATCATTGCTACATTCTCTTTCAAGTAAATATTTGTGTAAAAAAAGGTAATAAGAGAGAATAAGAGACAAAGAAAAAATGCCATAGGATTGATCTGCTACAATTTTGTATATGTTTAGATTTCTAAATTTCTGTGTAAAAATTTGCAATTTTTTAAATCCTATTATATAGGGATTTATTAGAATATAAAATACCAGCTCTATGTTAAATCTAAGGCATTTGATGTTAAATGATATTAAGTTCAAGTGCCTATGTTATAGGATAATGATATCATTAAGCCTCTCTTCTGGAGGGTTAATAACTTAAGGTTTCAGACCACAAATTTAGAGGAAAAGATGGGCCACAAGAATAGCCAATATTTTGGCCTAACTCTGCTAGGTCAGTGAGCATTCAGGACATAAGAGACCCTGTACTGTAACAATGTATAACTCAGTGGTGTCCCAAATTTTCAGTTCAAGATTTTGGGGCCACGGTAGAAAGGGATCAACAATTGATAGTGTGCCTAAGGAGAGTCGCCTAGAGAGAAAACATCTCTCAGATTTCCACAGTGAGCATATTTGTTAAGCAATGGCCATGACTCATCTAGATGGATGACACTGACAAAAGTTCTACAAAGTGCTGTACATGGTTTCAGGATAAATCGTATGTAATTTGACTGACCTTGTCAGACGCAAAAGTTATATTTTTTGTTATATAGTTCTTGCTTTATCTCGATCTTAACCATTCAGCAGAAAAGTTTAACGGCAAGGTATAAAAAATAAAGCCATATTAATATGCTGAGCTGTAAAAGGCTCAAGTCAACAGCTTCTGACATTGCCAGTTCTGTTGATAACTCATTACTATTATGGGCTATTGGACTATACATACAGCTGCTTTCTCCTAGTTCAACAAGAAGAAATATTTGTATTAATAGTGTTTAAAAGTTATCATGTCTGCATCTTGTACTCCGAGCAACTGCTGTGAAGACAACAATATGCATTGCCTTAGTTATTGTGGCTGTCCTACTAATGTGTTTTGAAGCTGTCTTGTTATTTCTTCTTAGTAAAATTAATAAAGTAAATAAATAAATAAGATTGCTTTTAAAAATTAAAAAAAAGAAAGATAGAAACATGTGGAGACTGAGTCCAGATCCATGGTGCTTTATCCCAGCGAGGTAGCAGTAACTATGTATGGGTAATGGATCGTCTCAGCTAGCCTGCACCTTTGATTCCCCTGAAGTTCAGGCTGGTGTATGCCTTCAAGTTTGGAGGCAGAGCACACACCTTCCGAAGCTTTGAACTTAGCTGATATTTTCTAGATAGAGTGAGCAGCTGTGAGGCTTCCCAATGCAGTTAGCTTGTCCCCGAAATGGCTCCAGTCCAATTACCCTGCTCCACTAGAAGGCATAACTTCCCAGTGTTGTCCTCTGTTCCATTGTACTACTGCATATCTCAGTGGCAGCCTCTTAATTTGCAAATAGTCACCCTATGTCCATGGATTTAAGCCATTCCGCCCACATGAATCCCAACTTAGAGAGAAGGCCCTGCCTACCATCTCCTTCTTCTTCATTGAAATTTCTGTGTCCACTCTTTTCATGAGCTTCAACTCTCACTTCAGACCTTGCTAGCTTTAGTGGACTCACTTCCTTCCTCCTTTCCTGCCTCAAGTTGCTCTATTCCAGTGTCTGACACCAAATTAAGAGAGGCTCTTTCTCTGCTGCTTACTACTCTACTACATTCCTGAAAGTGTCTAGTTTCATTCTTAGTCACTTTCTCCTTTCATTTCTTTGTTCTTCCTTCCTTACAAGCATTGAGTTTATAATTGCCTCCATCTGATTTCTTCATTAGAAAAAATTAGGTCCTTTCTTTAAGTTTGAAGCTTCTGCCTAAGATGAGATTCATTTATGTCCCAGAACAAATTAAATAAGCATCTGCTACAATGTCAGTCATGATCATGAAGTTTTTATCTTTGGTTCACCTTTTTAAAACTGCGGTTATGGCTGCAGATGCAGATGAGCAATTTGCTAGTGAAGATGAATGATATCCATCCTCCCGATATCAGCAATGATTCTCAATCCCATTTCTCTCCCCACTGTCTATTTTACTTCACTCCATTTCACAATGAATGTTACCAGTTTCTTTTACTCTGTAAGAGCCATATCCTAAGTATTATTTCAGCCTGTTTATTCTTTGGAATTTTGATGCTACTGTGACTTATCTGCATTTTCTAATGTAGATATGTTTTTCTTATGGGGGAGAGGTACTCTATTTGTGTCTGTAAATGTATCAGTTTTTGATAATCTGTTGCATTATTTTGAATCTAATGATTCAAATGACATCAATCTAATGACATCATTTTAGATGTCAGAAGGCATAGGACTAATTATTTTACTGAATATAATTAAAATATACTCTAAATTCACTTTTAAGTTTCAAAATTTTGGAATGTTTGAACATTAATTTTAATTATTAACCATAACTCCAAATACATAGAGGTTTACAATTTGTCTTTAAAATTTAGTTCCAATATACTTATAAGAACCTATGCTTAAATGTAATACTTTGTTAACTTCAATGCCCATAATAAACTATTATGAAATTTTATGCATAATCCAACTAATAAAAATAGTAGTAGAGCTTGACTAAGAAATTTAATACCCCAACAGCTTTTAAATTATATCAAAACAACAAAATTTCTTGAGAAGTACAATAGTCTCAATTAAAAATAAAAATAAGTGTGTTTTGATTGTGGTAAGCTCAGAAAAGCTAATCTTATGAGAATTTTTTCTTCACTTTTTCAATGATATAAACCAACTTAAAAATAACTTTAAAACATCAAGTCACTACATACAATAGAAGGAATATTACATTAAATTAATCTCAAACAAGGGGGATGAAGGTCCTTTTAAAATCTGCATTGCTCCAGAGGTTCTCTTTATTCAGTGTTAAATCTGCAACTAAAGGGGCATGATTAAATGCTGCACAAGGCAATGCTGCTATTGTATGGCAAAATTGCTATAGCTTATGTTCTGCTTTCAGCTTCATGAATTCTGAAAACTCTATCAGCTGGAACTTTTGTTTGAGTTGATTCTTTGAAGGATTTCATTGAGCAAGGGAAGCTAATATCCTGAATTTTTCCAACAGCATATTTAAAATAAAAAAGTACATAACACATTCTTTAGCAATTGCATAGTATGCAGTGTTCCATTAAAGAAAGGAAAGACATTTTGCAAATAGCTGTCTAATATCAAACTTTTTAAGCTTATGTACTTTAATTTTCTTAAAATATTAAAAAAATACTTCCAAAGTAGTAATAATTATTACATATTAAAATAAAAGTCGCTTGAAGTAAATTCTACTGATTAATTCTGGCTGCATTCCAGCACCTCAAACCGTGCTTATATTATATCTTGTCAATTTGATTACAGCTTTCTAACCTCTTTGGTTTCTTATTCTGTTATTCAGTTTTTACATGCCCTCAAGCTTTTTAAAATCTACAAACTAGATACATTTGCTTTTTATGTTTTCATTCAAATTGTGGATGAAAACCGTGAACATGACAGAGAAAAACCTCTTCAACAGGAGACCAGATGCATTCCACTTAGTTGACTTTAATTTTCCTTAATGAGCTCTTGCTTGTCTTGCAAAAGGTCCACATTTATTTATTTACCATTTTTACAGCTTACATTTGATCATTTTGTCCAAAGCTTTTGCTAAATTGTAGGTATTATAAGTTTATGGAATTCTCTTCATCTACCAGTTTAGCTGTTTTGAAAAATGAGCCTGTGGAACCAGGAGAGACCTAGAGTAACAGAGGTGATCTTGTGCCTCAAAAGAAAGGCAGAAAGTATCTCAGTCCTTGACTTGAAATTATGCTAAAAGCTACTGTGATAAAACCAACATGGTATTGGCAAGAAATGGACTGGAGGATCAACTGAACAGAATAGAAGATATAGACACAATCAAAAGTTCACCCAGCCACCTTACCTTTGAGAAAGTTTCCAAACATGTTCACTGGAAAAAAGATAGCCTCTTTAAGAAATGGTGCTAGAAAAACTGGCTTTCACATGCCAAAGGCTAAAATTACATCCATGTCTATCATCACGCACAAACCTACAGTCAAAATGGATCAAAAATTTAAATATTAAGACTAAAAAACTAATTCTTCTGGAGGACAAAGCAGGTAGAAATTTTGAAGACAAAGGAGTAGGTGGAGTTTATTAACACAAACCAAATTGCATGGGAAATACTTCAAAGAATAAACAATTGGGGGGTCTCATCTTTTAAAAGTGTTTGTGCATGTCAAAAGAAATCAACAGAATGAAAAGAAAAACTGTAAATTGGGAAAAAAATATAGTTGACTGTCCCTCAGACAAAGGATTTCTATCTAGAATATATAAAGAATTTTAAAAAATCAAGCCTCCAAAATTCAAAAAGCCAATCAAAATGGACACCTGAGATGACTACACACTTCACAAATGAAACAAATGAAGAAATACAACTGGAAATTATATATATATATATATATATATTTTTTTTTTTTTTTCAACATTATTGGTAATTCAAGAGATGCAAATGGAAACAACACTGAGATTTGATCTCACCCAAGAAAAATGGCTAACAACAAGAAGTTAACCAATAACAAATTCTGAAGAGGCTGTGAGGAAAAAGAAATATTTTCTACTGTTTATGGGAATGCAGATCTACTAAGGAGACCAGTGTGGAGATTCCTCAAAAAATTAAGATTGGAGGTTCCATTCAAGCAATCTATTCCTCTCTTGAGATTTTTTGCAAAAGAACTGAAAACATATCAATCACTTCTCAATCTTTCAGCTAAGCTCAAGTGAGAAAACATCATACCATAGTGATGTATGTTCACCTATGTTTATAGCAGCAAAATTTGCCATAGATAAATCTTGGAAACAATGCAAATACCCATCAATTGAGGAACGGATAAAAAGAGAGGTGGTATTTTTACATAATGGAGTATTATTCCGCTAGGAAACATGATAAATTCAAGTGAAATAAATGAGACACATGTACATATAACATATTGTCTTGCTAGTGTGATAATCTCAAAGAGTACATAAAATCTGAAAGATGAAATAGATACTGTGAAAGAAAAGGAATCTACTCAATGGATAGGGAAAACTAGGATGAGGGAAAGGACAAAAGAAACAAGAGAAAAAAGATATATTCATGTATATATGCAGGACAGTTTCGATAATTGTCCTGCTGATGTCTGCTGGTCAGTTTCTTCTTTCAGAATCTCATTACACAGCTCACATTCTTACTGACTCTCCTGATTTGTGCCTCTCTAGTGGTGGGATTACAGGCGTGTGCCACCACACCCAGACTCCATTGCCAGTTCAGTGCACCCAGGGGCGGGGCCAGGGCAGCATGTGCTACAAGCAATCAAACCCTGGCCCCTGTGCTTACCTAAGCAAGCAGTCAGTCCATTGAGCTATAACACTGGCCCTTCCCCTGGTCTATTGAAAGGTGCGGATAATGTTTAAATTTTTTAAAAAATTGTTTATTTTTTTCAATTTCTTATAACTTTTTTCTTTTATATAATTTATTGTATTTTGAAGAGTAAAAACAAAAGCATGAAAAACAAAAACAAAGACAGAGACAGGACAGCATACAATAATACATATGTTACAGATTTGCAATAAAAGAATAGCAGATTAACAATGACTGAGGGCTGGCGAGGTAGCTCAGGGGTCTAAAGTGTCCGTTTAGGCAAGCTTAGGTAAGTGAAGAGGACTGTGGTTCAATCCCTGCACCACTTGCTGCACCAACTCCACCCTCAAGGCAGGCTGAGCTGATGAAAAAAACCCAATGATTGGTATATTATCTATTTTTGTCATCAAATCTGTTGCTCAGACTAACAGACATAGTTATGCAAAATTGGATCTATGGTTGAATATTACTGCATCCTTTTAAGAAATCTTAAATTTTTGTCCTTTTTTAAAAAAAAATATTTATTTTTACAACAAAATGGTCTTTTATTTACACTTTTGCAAAGTTAGTAACACATGACACAAGGTTGCCTAGGGACTAATAGTTGACCTTACCCAGATAGGATGTTTATCTCAGGACTGAGGTAGCTTGTTTGAACCATCCAACAGAAAAGTATAACCACTAAGCATAAAAAGCAATACCATATTAAGAACTTCTTTTCTAACCAGTTTTGCAGGTTTATGTCTGGTAACCTAGAAAAAAAAAACTAATTTGAAGATAACAATATGTAATACAACAATTGTCTAATTCCTATTGCTTTGTTTAATGAATTTTGTGTCATTTGTAATGCTTTTTCTTTTTTTTTTTTAAAAAGCTACTTTGTATTTTTAAAAAAATAAAAAAAATAAAATCTTATTGAAAACAAAAAAGAAAAAGACAAAGTCTGGAAGAACTTATGAACAGCCAAATGCACATTATGTCACCTCTTTTCCTAGCTCATAACAGACCGAGGACATCTTTTGGTGTCAGAAGTTATGATGGTATAGATCCAAAGGCAGATTCCATGATCGAGTTGAGTGACACATTAGTAGTGTTAGAGACAGTGTAGAGAGCATAAGGTTGTTAACTTACAGCTTATAGCTAGAAATGCTGTCATCCTAGATTTATGACCATAGCAGGTCTTCCTGAAATTCTAGTACTCCAGGTCTACAGCTGTAGAATCTACTTTTCTTTTGCAATTTGTACATGCCACTCAACCTCATGGCCACAAATAATAGGCAAATTTTACAATTATAAGATTAAGAGGAAAAAGTTGTTTCCTCCCAGAGTCCTTATCTTTTTGTGCCTTCAAATACGATAGATATGGACAGTGGTTAAAATCCTGGGCCCTGGGTCAGACTGACTGCATTCCTGTCTGATGTCTGCAATTACTGAGTTGCTGTCACCAATTTCCTTCCTTTCTCAAAGTGCCATCTTTCTCACCCCTGAATGGGAATATTAAGTATGGTCATAATGTGACTGCAGGAATTAATTGAGGAATTACATATTAAAAATTTAGAGTTATTGGAATATACTAAGCTCTAAATAAGTACTTTCCTTAACTATTTTGTTATTGTTACTTAAAAAGGGTGTAGGCCTTCTCAGATGGGAAAATTTTGGTTACTTGAGAGCCATAACTATGGGTTAGCTGATTAAGGTTGCTCTACAAACATTTTAAAAGAATATTTCTAGTTATGAGTAGCTGAACTCTTCTTTAAATTAAAGAACTAGTGACAAATGCTGAGCCAAAAGACTTTATTCTAGCAGGCATTGTTTAACGCCACCAGTAAGGGCTTGTTTTTACAAAGTCCCACTCCATCTAACAAGCAGAAAGCACTCTACAGACATTATCACATAATGATTGTGACTGGTTGCTAGGCTACCAGTACTATACTGTTTCTTTTTTACCCCAGGGAGTCTAAGTAACTTGTGTACACATAGAATAACAGCAGTACAACAAGGAGAAACCCATTATACAGTCTCTGAAATACCCCCTGTAGATTTTGGTCCCAGGGCAATTAATTTTAGAGGAGCCTAAATTACAAATACTCTCTATATTTTTAGTGTAGTGTAATGTAATTGCAGTGTAAAATCTGGCAGTGTGATATCATAAGTCCAATTTGGCTCAACTTGATTCAGTAAGTCTAATAATCACTGGGTTCACAAAACCCAAGGCACTCCAAGTCCTTGAAGGAAGGAGCAGGGAGTTCACAGTTCCAGCCTATTTGGTTTTCAGTGCAGTGTGACAGAGACTATGTATCAAACAGTATGCTGCATATGATTAGAAATAATAACGGTTTTTAGGGATGTAATAAAATGAAATATGAAAATAGGGAATGCAAAAGAAATAGAGACAAAGATACATATAGATTCATACAAGTATAACTTTTTAATTAACAAAACATACCAGATCATAAATTAAAATGTTATTCTTATAGAGATCTGAAAAACCTTTGTGGAGATTATCTAAATAAGGTCTTGAAAATGTGCAACTTGCAAATTGCACTGGGAGGTTGGCAAAAGGAAAGAAAACAGTATAGAGGAGGTGGAAAGAACTTTGCAAATTTTGGTTGATGTAGACCAAATGATAATGTTACCTTAATCTGTGTGTTCTCTACAGTTAGTAGAGATCTCAGCTGTACTTTGTCACAAGTTTAAAACCAGATTTCTTTATTCTGCTGAGAAGGAGGAAAAAAAATTGAATAGGAGAGAGAAACAAAGAAACTACATTTTTGTTCTAACTTTTTTCAGAGGAGGATGTATAAACCCTGTGATTAAAAGATTTCAGGAATATGTAAAATATTTTTGAAATACTTACATGCCAGCTCATTTTAGAAGCTGTCTGTGATATTTCTCTATTTTATTGTTTAATTAATAATATGATAGTGGCGAGCTTTGCATTCTTCATCTGACTGATGAGATGCTGTGATTCTGCTGAATTCTAATTGTAACCCACTGATGCACCCCTGGCAGGAGGTAGGGAAAGTCACTAATCAAAGGTACTGACTCTATTTTCCTACTACAAAGTTGGTGGGGAGCGATGGATGACAAACTCACTGAATAGTCTGGGCTTTAAAGAGATTTACAAAGAATTTTCCAACTGAACTTTCATATTTGAAAATCTTTAGGCCTGCCTTGCTTAGGTTGTATATTATTTTTCCAAATAAGGCTGGATTCTTCTAGGCTAGTGCTGTTGGTGCGCTGTGCACCCACCGCAGCAGAGGGCCTAGCTCTCAGCCAGCTTCAAATGCCAACTTGTCAGCACAGCCTTTTCAAAAAATGATTCATGTACAGAAAAGACCCACAAGTTAAATCTCATGCCATGTACAAAAATCTAGTCTTCAAAATGAACCTAAATAGTATAAAATAGAAAACTTTCGGATGAGGACAAAAACCTTTGTTCTTCGGTTATGCAACAATATCCCGGACAAGATATGAAAGTGCATTCAAGTTATAGAAAAAAATATGTATTGGCCTTCATTGAAAGTAAGAACAGATATACATGTTAGAATGAAGGCTGTTGTCATGGAAACCAACTTCTTTGGAACTTAGAGAAGCCATCTGAAGGACAAAAAGAGGCAAAATAGCTGGCCTTTAATTGACTGCAAAAAGGATTGGAACAGAAGCGACTAAAACTGTGGACAGGAAAAGAGAGGTCTTAAGTATAAGGGGCATGTGAGAACTTTTTTGACTGATATAAAATTTGTGGTGATGTTAGTAAAATTATAGCTTGTCAAAAATCATAAACCTCAACTAAAAAGTGAATTTTACAGTACCTACATTATACTTCAATGAATGTATTTTTTAAAAGTAATGTTTTAATATGATTTTGTAATTATTATGTCTCAATAGGATTTTCTTTTCTTTTTTTTTTTTTTTTCCTGGTGGGACCAGGGTTCAAACTCACAACCTGACGCTTACCAGGCAGGCACTTGTGCTGCGGAGCTATCTCCCCAGTCCCCTCAATATGATTTTAGCAAGTCATGTGTTCAAGGGAGATTTAAACCTTTGACTCCTGATTCACAGTTTGTGTTCTTCTCACTTGTCTTCCAATAACTATTTATCTGTTTGGTTTCTCTACATTTAAAAGATAATCTTTATTAGATTTTCAAGATGAATGAATGTTTCCCTTCCACTGTGGATCACAGGCTGGATCTAGGTGTCGAATTTGCTTCTTCTTTCTTCGTTGAGTTCTAATATACTTGGACAATTACATTTTATTGGTTTCATGCAAAATTTTGCATCAATAGGAAAAGACCTAGAATAAACACAAGTAGTGGGAACTGGGGAGGCTGAAGAAAATGAACTGCGTGACTCAGTGCTTTGGGAATACTAGGAATAAGTGCCAATGGCCTGAGGCTATTTTAGATTTTTTTCGTGAAAAAGCAGCACAAGGCTAAGTCAGGAAGGGAAGAGACACTCCTAGCTCAGATATGTAGTGCCATTATATCACTCTATTAAGAACAATACTGATAATAATAAAGAAAGGCAACTTTTCAGGTTTCAGTGTGTAGAAAAATAGGCAGTTTTGTGTAGGCTTGTTCTCTGCAGTCACACATCAGAACTAATATTTTAATGACTCCTTTTGATCATAATTAGCCACCTCAGCTCTTACTTGTCATCTGAAAATTACAGGCACTCTCTGAAGCTTACCAGACACTGTTTTCTTTCCTTCTCTTTTTCCCACTAAGTGAGCTATTAATATTCTACACTGGGGAAAAAGTTCGTTCCAGGCTGGCTAATATCTTTCCTTGCACAGAATTTCCCTAAGTCTTATCAGATGTACTTTGACTGTAAGAGCTGACTTTTCCCAGGGGAGCCTTTAATGCTGGCCTGAGGGCTGCTTCACTGAGAGCGTTGGTGCTACCCCTTCTGTGCCCAGAGGGGCCAATGGAGGACAGGAAAGGGGAGATGGTTGCTACAAGCCAAGCTTAAACTTGGATGCAGGGAAATCGAGGTTCCTGGTTATTCCTAAAACTGTGTTCTCCTTTCCTCATGGGTCTCCATCTTCCCTATTCTCTCCTGTGACAGTTTAAGAGCAACTGTGTGAGCAGTAGGCTGGAGATACGCAGTGTGGCCAATGAGCTCCCATATTCCTAACTTATCCTGTGAGTTGTGCAAGTCATTGGGCATTCCAAGAGTCAATTTCTTTACTTCCCAAATGCTGTTATTTAAATTACTTTTTAAAGTTCCTTTTGGGTTTCAAACCTCACTTTGTTGAAGCAAGGAAGGCAGTTATCCTATGCTAATTTAGTATACATTAATATTACATATATATTAATGGAAGATTCATAATTCTAATTTAAAGGAACTTCATTTCTGAATGTATTATATGCATATTATTCACTGTCACTATTATTCTTCACACTGATGTTTTCAAGAATGTTCACATCCGTGTCACCTTTTGGAGTCACCTATGTAACTTAAATACAATGAAGAGGCCACGGCTTATGAAGAAATTTTACAGACTAAAGACTAGAAGAAGATAATGGGTAAAACAAACATTTCACTTCTCACTGGCCAGGATCTCTGACATATTGGCATACAAGGTATAGCATGAAGCTTAGCTTGTATTGTTACCAGAATGTGTGCCAGTTCTGCTTCCATCAGCATTTTACATGTTTTTAAAAATGCTTTATGAAACAATCAGATTACTATTATTTTCTCATGTTTCAAGTCAAGAATATAAAATATTAAGTAAAGATAGAAAAATTTACATCTAAATGGACAAAATGATCATCTAGTTCAATCTAATTGTTACTCATAAAATTAACTGAAATTTGTCCAAGGTTACTCAACAACTTAATAGATAATATATCTAACTCCAAGGTGGGATAGCCTTCTAATCTGTGGTGCTATGGTGCTGCACTGCCCAGGGTCTCTTTTGCCTATGAGAAATACGATTGGAAATGGGAGACTTGAAGTATCACCCGGGCAATGGAAGCTTATGAAGGGAGACACAAACATGAAAAATAGTTGAAGTTCTTTAGATTGAGACAAGTGTAATTGCCATCTGGTGAAAGGAGTTGTGTTTTCTGGCAGACATCTCCCAACCGTGTTTCCTAAGAAACTGTAACATTGACACATACTTTCTTTTTAGAGTCTTTATTCATTAAAGAGTCCTGTTTTGACCAAATATACTAGAAATTTTATTTGAAATAAATTTGGTATTGGTTTGTATTTATTATGAACCTCATGAAAAGTTTACGTGTCACCTTTTAAAAAGCAGTTACAATCATACCCTGGTCTGGAGTGAATTGAGGGAAGAATAAGTTCCCATTGTATTTTCTCAATACTCTTCATTGAGAGTTCTCTGTATATGGTGATTTTTTTTTTTTTTAATCAGTTGAAGGTGTTGTGGGAGAAGTTCTATGCTTATGACAGATATTTACTCCTAAACTTTTGGAGGACATTGCTAAATTGTCTTGTCTGTGACTGAGGCTCATCTGTAGTTCATCTTACACAACAAAAGGTAATAAGAACCTTTAGAATTTCATTATTTTTCACCAGGGTTACCTGAGTCTTCTGATAAGCAAAGTTTCAGTGAAGAACTAAGATGACTTAGTATTATAACAGAAAATACGACCCCCACATAGAATATGAGCTCCATGTCCTGTCAGCCTAAACTGCTAGTTTACTTCAGTTTCTGTTATTGAATTAAGTTTCTGCTTCCTGGAAAGGCTGAACTTCTGCTTCTATAAGAACCAGTCTCTTGGTCAATGCCATGCTGTTACAGCACGAACTTCATTCTTAACCCTTTCCTGATGCTCAGAGATGAGCCTGGCTTGAACTCTGTGGTTACAGTGCAGACTGAGAATACATGGCTTTGTCCAGCCATCAAAAAACTTTCTCTGACAATGCCATACAATATTATACTTTTTACATAATTGAATTCCTTGGGAAAGCATTGAAGCAGCAACATTCGCATATCCTGGGAGATTCTACCAAGTTAATGATCTATAAGTTGTGTGTAAAATCATGCTTAATGCTGCCAAAAGCAAATGACACCAGGTTATAGAGGTAGGGTGACAATTCATTTAGACATTATACATGTTGAAAACAAATGTACTTTGACAAGGAATATGTTAAGAAATAAGGTGGTCCCTTAATCTCTACATATTAACACATTTAAGTTGTCATTATTTCGTGCTAATAAACTGCATAATCATGGTTAAATCTTAGAACAAAGCTTTCTCTATGCTATGGGTGCAATGATTGTCTCTCCTAAATTTATGAGTCAAAATCCCGACACATCCAACATGTGTCTCCCTTGCCAAAATTCAGTGAACACTTCATGACAGAACACTAAGTGATTTATGGATCTTCTCACCTAACAGTTTTCTGCTGATAGTCTGCTCTGGTAGCTGGGAAAAAGTTACAGTTCGCAGACTATGCATGCTGCCTGTGTCTTCATCTCTGATCTGTCCCATACATCACTGGCAGTGATATTGGTTAAAAAAAAAATCAACTTTTTGATCATTTTAATGCTTTGTATACATTGAGCTTCTAAATAAAGTGTTCGGTTGAGTCTAATTTCAAACAAAAATACTTAATAAGAAAATATATACTCTACTAATGATAACTCTAAGACACAAGTTGCTCTGTTATGAAAGGAGGACATGTGTTCATGGGAGAATGAATATATTCTATACATATGAGGGCTCTCAAAAAGTACTGCTCTTGGACTTCTACAAGTAGAGTCTAAATAAATGAATGGAATTTAGATTATGGGCCAAATACTATTTTGTCCTATTTTATGGATAAGAACTATTGATGTGTGCTTATAATTAAGGGCTTCTTGAGCAGCTGAAGACATGGGTCCCATTGATCTGGTGGAGTCACATGGTGGGTCACTGGCATCCACTCTGCACACAGAATAGCACATTTTCATATTCCTAGTGGATGGATGGACTTTTTTCTTTTTTACATTTTTAAAAATTAGTTTTTGAAATTTATTTTAAAATCTTTATTTGATATAGGGTTTTGCTATGCAGCTCAGATTCATCCTGTCTCAACCCCCCCAGCATTAGGATTACAAGCATGCACTACCATGCCCAGTTTCAGTGGCTGCTTTGGCACCCAGTGCCTGTACTTGTGGTGCCGGGGATCAAACCGAGATGCTTGTACTTCCCAGGCAGGCATTTAGACCACTGAGCTATCTCCCCTGCCCAAATGGAATGTTTTGATCTGACACTGAGGTTGTCACCAAGGTAGTGTGGAAGGGCTTGCTTTTTTATAATTAAGAAAAAATTTGTTCAAAAGAAAGGGCAACAAGGGAGGCAGGAGGGGGAAAGAAAGAAGACAAAAAGAAAAATATGAGAAAAAATTATAAACTTGAAACAAAACTATATAAGTAGGGCAGGGAAGATGAATTAAAGAGAAAAGAGGAAAATTATAAAAAAAATAGGAAGTTATATCATGCAGAGGTACAAATTTCCTATGAAGAATATGATCATTATGTCTATCCAAATTGTACCAATAAGCTTAATAAAAACTAAAAAATAAAACGTGTTTATACTTATAATATTTTGCTGTGTAAATTACAATTTTCTCGTTGCTGTGACCAAGAGTACAGGAATGTTCTAAGTGAGGACTGGGCTGTCAATCAAACTCTTCATTTCAAAGTGTTGTGTTTGTGAAGATGCTATCAGTGTTCTCTTGATTTGTGATAAAACAAGAAACAAATTTTGTAAGTTTTAGACTTAGAGCCTTGTAAAAATTAGATAGTCCTTCACTTTAGTTTAAATATTAGGGTTTGGAATGATGCTACAAATCTGAAAATGACTGATTCAGGAGGTCGGCAGTTTGCACAAATCTTATATTTAGATTCCATGGCTTATAACAGAGCATTTATATCTTGGAACTTCTAATAAATGGCAAGTTTCTTCATTATTTCCTGTAGTGAAATAGAAGGGATTGAGATAGATTATATTGTACATGAAAATGCATAGAACTAAAATTAAATGAATATATATGTGTATATATATGTATATGTATATATATACATATATATATATATATATATATATATATATATATATATATATCCCTTGAACAGCTGAAGTTTCCATTTCTTCAGATGTTTGTGTTGCAAACTTCGGTAAATCTTAAATGCTATCTCAAGTATCGTCTATTGTATTATCTTTCACTTTGAAATTGAATTGCTTTTGTTTGCTGCTATGAATTGCCACTATGGTTCATCACTGAACATCCACCGTATCCTCCTATTCCCTTTCATCTTGACTGCTTAGAGCGCAAGCCTCTGGGCCTTCACCAGATGCTATCTCAGTAATATGCCTTTGTTTGCATTTTTAATATTTTCAAAAGTTAGAAAGGAAAGATAACTATAAGCTGGTAGGTATAAATTTATGATTATGATTTGTGTAACACTGTAGCTTTTCTGTCTGTATGGGTATACTCCTGTGCTATTTGTATAACATACCCAAGTAAACCTATTGTATCCATGCATAGAAAAAAGACACTTGAATTAAGTCTTTGACACAGACTAGATTGCTAGTGTGTTTATATTTGACAGTAAAAATAATGCTTGTTACTGCATAGGTTGCAATTGTCCTATGAGATGCAATGCTTGAAGTGAATTGTAGTTCTATTAAATAAAGTTGTTTAATAAAAAAATGTAAAAAGTGGTTTGCGATGCATGTAGCCTGTATAATAGGAAACAGATGATAAAGCGAAGGTGGTAATTTGAAAATGTTTGTTTGAGGGCCAGCCAAATAGCTTGGTGAATTAAAGCACCTGCAAACAGGCAGGAGGGCTGGGGACTCGATCCCTGGCCCTGCCGTGCTGGCTCCACCCTCTGGGGTGCCCTGAGATTGCAAGGTGGTGCACACCTATAATCCCAGCTCTTGGGAGGCTGTAAACAGGTCAATTACTATGAGTCTGATCTAGTAATAGACCCTGAACACCTGGTATACCCTTCCTTAAAATACAAAAAAAAAAAAAAAAAGTTTATTTGAACTGTGTTAAAAATTTTCAGCAGATTGTATTCCAATGGTATCATTTAGAAGGATACAAAGTGAATTTTTTTCTCTGTATATATCAGCAGAGAGGTGTGACATACTAGGTTGGGATTAAAGAGTTGCTTTATAATTCACAAATGCCGGGTCATAAAGAATATGTTTTGACTTGGGTTCTGTTTTTGTTAGCCTCTCTGCTGAATGCATGTCTTTTATATTTCCCCGTACAAGGTACTTTGGCCTCCTGATCATTAAATGCCTGGTCAAAAAGTACAAAGAAGCATATAGAAACTACACAGGAGCAGAAAAACAGGACACTGTGTCCTTTAAAGTGTTCCTTGGCTCCCTTCTGAGTCATTACCAGAACATACTCTTAGTCCTTGCAGCCCCTGACATTGCTCAGCTATGCTTCCATCTGGTAAAGAGCAGTGGACTCTGACTGGTGACATCCACTCCTGTAGAAATGACTCAGTCTCCGAGTACATGACTCATCATGAGAGGAACATGCGAGTCACTGAAGGTCATGGCAACCCAGAGAATGTTGCTGCACTTAAGTGTTTGTGCCAGGCGTGGTTGCTGTGTGATTCTCTGTAAAGTCATCCTCTCCACTCCAAGGGACATGATGTCTCAATGGCCACGTAGTCTATATCTTCTAGTCTGAAGCAAGGAAATCTGAATCAGTAAATTTGTCACTGTAGCACACAAAGGTGGCAGATAAAGTGAGGCCAACAGTCTCAGCAAACATTCAGTATCCGTGGAGATGGCACACGTCTTCCATTTTCATCTCTAACCCAGGTATGTGACCCATGGAATATTTCCTAGCTTCTGTGAATTGTTTCTTTCATTGAAGAAAGATATTTATTAAAATACATGAGGCAGCTAAGACTTGCTGGAAATAGACTCTAAGCTCAACACTCGTAAATAGCAATGAGTCCTCATGCAGACCTCATGAATCTCATCACTATTGCCTCCACCTGTGTGGGACAACTCCGTTTCCAGGAACTTGACCTTTAGGCAGCTATGGTTACCATTGCCATAGCTGGGTTCTTTTACTGCCACTCATGCCAGCAATACAAATGCTCTGAAAGGCCTTCGCCCTCACATTTTTCACTTCCAAGTTGAAAGCTCATCATGCAGGTGCATATGGCTGAAAGGCAGAAGAGATAAGATGGGAAATTATGAAAATGTAAAGAGGGTGCTCATTACACAGTGGGCAGCCACATGTCTGATGTCCATAGCTGCCTTACAAAGCTGATGATTGTAAGCATGCTTGTAAATTGTAAAATATGCTCTGCAGTGCATCACATAGGCCAGCTCCTAGCATGTCAGTTTTTTTATTTCACCTGATCTTTTATGAGGATTTTAAAAATTTCATTGTGAAGAGGCTGAAGAATTCTATAAAAGATTTTCCAGTGTTTTGCCCCTCAAAGATTTTCTTAAATTGAAAGCAAAATACCAGTTACACTTTTCTAAGTTATTTGAGTATACTGATTCTTCCTAAGTTGCTCATTAGCACAAAGCACTGGGATGCATGGGGCAGCAGGCTGTATTCTCTTTCCTGGCCATTGGAAGGTGATCTGCCTGGAATAAGGAGGAGGATGTTGCTTTGTTGCCTGGTTACCAGCGCTTCTGGGGGTGAATTGCAAGGTGGGCGTCACGGAGACTCCAAACTATGTCTTGCCACAAAGTGCTGATGCCCCCTCACCTCACTACTGATCTTCGGGGAAACTGCCCCAGCTCTCTTTCATCCTTAGCCGCATCCCACAGGACTACCATTTGCTAGCATTTGGAAGTAGGCATCGTAGTAGGTAAATGAGAGAAAAGATTATATCCCTTTTCTCTCTCAGGAGCAAAGCTTAGTAGGGATGCTAGCGAGACCAGCTAGTGCTGGAATGTAGGAGTAGGTGGGATGTTTACAAAGTGTCAAGCAAAGCACTTCTATCCTCTTATCAAGTTGACAAACAGGAGACAATTCTAAGGGCCAGATCAATGCAAAAGAGGAGTCCCAATGAAGCCATGTGGAAAAGCAAGACGTTCCCGGACGAGAGCTCCAAACAGAAGTGGTAAAGACCATTATGTATTCTATCACACGCTGGTAACTAAGTGGGGAATCTCATAGAAATACAAATTTGCTATTCATATAGTGTTCTTCAGCTTATAAAATATTTTCATATATGCTGTGATTAGCTTGTTTTCTTAATATGTCCATAAAGTGAGAAAATAGTGTTTTTCTAATCTTACAGATGTCAAAAAGATGATAAATAAAAGTTAAGTGTCATTGCCTAAGTCATAGGTTGTGATGAATTAACTAATGGTCAACTTCAACACCAAGTTGAAGAATCAGCATGATGCTTGGAGTGGAAAAGTAACCTTATAAGTGTTCAGAAAGTATAAACAGAGAGCTGGAGGGGAAGACAGTATGCTGTTGATTATCCTGGAGAAGGTTTTATGGTGGCTTTGACATGAACTCAGCTGTTCTCATCAGCAGAAGACTATGGGTCCTCACTGTTGCTGAGGATGGCTGCAGTTTTTTAAAGGGAGCTCTGGTCCTTACTGTGGGTCTTGCTTCTTGGCTCTAGTGCAGATCCTTCGCCAGGCTGGAACAGATCCTTTCTCCCATTGGTGCAGGCACTTTAGCTTCCATCACTGACTTTTGGGCTTTTCCAGAAAGGATCCTTGATACCAACTTGCATGAGACATTGTCATGGACTTAGACCTCCAGCTGGACTCAAGGAGGACACAGCCATGGGCTGTAGGTCCTCAGCTGGACTCACACAGAATGTTGTCATGGATCAGCCCCTCAGCTGGACTGCTTGTGTTTCTAGTGTGTGGACAGATCCCTTGCACTCTTTAGCATTTGACTCACTGAGTAAATATAAAAATACTCCTATAAACTATGTGTTCTACATTAAATATCTCCCCTTATAAACAATGACTATAAAATAAGACTAGTGTGTAGATTCAGAGCTTTATTCAAATTGTCTTGCCTTGTTTGGAATTCTAAATAATGATAAACTTTATAAAATATTTTAAGAAATACTATAAGCAGAAATATAAGGACAAATAAATTTTTGGAATTTTACTAATTTGCTATGTGAGTTAACATGGGGAAGATTAAAATTTGATGTCATGGTATTTTCCAAATTTCTCATTGAAAACTCAAGAATTACACAACTTTGACCTGCAGTCTCACCAAGTATGGCGTTTTTTTGCCTTGGATTTTGTTTCCTGTTGTCATTTCCCCTCCATCTTCAGGCGTTGCTAATTGTGACAAAGTGGACTTCTTTAAATTCTCAGATCCTTGGCAATGAAGATACTGAGCTGAAAACAAAACATGACAAACCTTGAAAGAGTAGTTTCAGCTTTGGTTAAAGTCACATCTAAGTAGGGAAAATTAACTGATAGAGGTCTGAGATACCCTTGGCGCTTGAGGTCTCCTGCTATTCCATAAAGGTACTTCTTTTGCCTGACAAAATATATAGTTTCCCTATAGGAGTGTAATTCTGCACAAAAATTCTGCATTCCTCTCACAGAATGTTCCCTCTTTCTCTGCATTCACCAATTTGGTGTTTCTCAACTGCTTGCAACTTCCAACATTTGCATATAAATTGCTCTTTAGAACATTAGCTATTGCTCCTTTGGCATTAGTGACCAATTCTTATAGACCAAAAGAAATATTAACAACATAAACATTATATCCAATCTAGCACTAAATTAATTCTGCCTCAAAATGTTAGTCACATTCTTCCCAAGACCTTTTCTGTTTTAATGACCTATTGTTATTGTCCTTCAATCTCTGTACTTCTTTCTATAAATGAATTGCTTGTGATCTAGGTTGAGTATCAGAATTTTCTGGATATTTTCATATGGATATCATTGCTTAGACTCTTCCAGAAACTGACAAGTCAGAATATAAGCTTAAATTTGGGCAGACATGTTTTACAGCAAAATGAGGCAAGAGTATTTCCCTTAAACTTATTGTATTTTTTTAAACCTAAATACAGAACATGTAAAACTCATGTACAGTCAATGTGTATTTTTAAGTGTCCTTTTAAATTTACTTTTTCCATGATAAAGCAAGACCTATATAACAAAAAAATGTAATTTTTGTATCTGACAAGGTCAGCCAAACCCCCTCACGATTTACCCTGAAACCATGTACAGCCTTTCATAGATCTTTTGTCAGTGTGAGCCGTCTGGATGAGTCCTGGCCATTGTTTGACCAGTTTGATCTCTGTGAAAGACTAAGAGAATGTTTTCTCTCCAGGTGACTCTCCTTAGGCATACCTCATTGATCCCTTTCCTTTATAGCCCCATAATCTCTTTGAACAAAAAATTTGGGATACCACTGAGTTTTAGGATGTTACAGTACAGGTTTTCTTTTGTCCTGAGTCCTCACTGACCTTGAAGGGCTAGGGTCAAAATATTGGTTATCCTTGTAGCTCTTCTTTTTCTCTAATTTTTTGGTCTACAATCTTAAGTTGCTAATCCTCCAGAAGAGAAGATTAGTGATATTTCCTTATAGCATAGGCACTTGAGCTTAACATCACCATCTTTCTGAGGAGGTATAAAAAGTAAAGCCATATTAATATGCTGGCTATAAAAGGCTCAAGTCAATAGCTTCTGACATTGCCAGTTCTGCTGATAACCCACTACTATTATGGGCTATTGGACTATATGTACAGCTACTTTCTCTTAGTTCAACGAGAAGAAAGATTTGTACTAATAGTGTTTAGAAAGATATCATGTCTACATCTTGTACTCTGAACAACTACTATGAAGACAACAATATTCAATGTATTAATTATACTAACTGTCCTACTAACATGCTTTGAAATTCTCATTGTTATTTCTTTCTCATTAAAATTAATAAAATTTAAAAAAGAAAAAAGTCTCACATCTTGGACAAAATAAGCACTGATGTAAATCAAGTATACAGCCATTCTAATAACATTGTGAAAGAAATCATACCCTTTGGATAAGGTTTTGGTAGTAAGAATAATAACTCAGTAAATCACAAAAGCAAAATAAAATAAATAAAAATAAAAAAATTTACCTTTTCTGTCATTGAAAGATTTGTCCATTTCCATTGGCTCTTGTTTTTACATCTAGGTAATCTGTGGTTATTTTAAATAACAATCGCAGCTTCAGTCCATAAATGAAAAAATATCCAATATAACTTGATGTTAGGTCTCCTTCTTTCCCCAATTTTGAGTCTTCTAGTTGTTAAGCTTTTGTTTCAGAAGGGGAGGTCACTTTCTTGCTCTCTCCCCTCAATTTGCTTAACTATTTTACTTGATTTTGTAAAGATTTCTCTAACTTACATGCTTCTCCAGAAAGAAATGAAGGAATTAGATGATTCCTACTGAGTAAGGTTCTTTTGGGTCTTCTGGTTCCTGCAAACCAATAGCCCAAGATCAGAGCATCTGGTCTTGAACAGTTTTAAATAACTACAGTCCTGATCAAGCTGAAGCCATTTAATTTTTAGAGGGTTTCCCCCCTCTAATTTGAAACAATTGCATGCATGTGTAACTTTCTTCGATGTATTTTGGCTCTCCTGAAACATTTACAAGTATAAGGACCTTAAGAACAGGCAGCAGTTTTCAACACACACAATCTAAATCCTCAATCAAGATACCCTTATCTTCCTTAAAACCTCCCCAAAGACTAGAGAGGTCTGGCTTCAACCTCACAATTTATGTTACATAATTAAGGTAAAACACCTTATCATCTCAGACTGGGAGGCTTAATGGTGACTTTTATATTCTTCCTGACAGATTGTTTATTATTGCATACTTTTTATAAACTTTCAAAAAAGTTTAAGTTACTTTTCTAGATTAGATACTCAGCTTAAAATATAACTCCAGCTTTTGCTATGAATGCACAAATCAGTTTGCAGTTTCAAGTTGGTAGATTTCATTTGTTTAGCCCCCTTGGAGGGCATGGTGATTCTTTACTGGGAAGCAGATGAAACTTCATGCTTTCACTCCTAATTTTCAGTTACATTTTGGCCTTCTAACATTTTTTCTGTGTAGGTAGCAGCAAAGCCTCTCTGAAATAAAAGTACAGGCTCTGACACTTTACACCTACTCTTACCAACAAAACCAAGTATGTGTTTTAAACAGCAGAGCTATAGGATGACTTTCATTTATTTATTTAATTTTTTTGCCATACTGAGGAATGAACTCAGGACCCTGTGCTTGCCAGACAAAAGCATGACTTTAAAGAAAATCTTTATAATAAGCCTACACCACATGCTGTGCCAGCCCTGCCCTCAGGGCAGGCTGAGCCGGCCATAAAAATAAATAAACAAGCACAGCACTCGGGAGGCTGAGGCAGGGGGATCAGTGCAAGTTCGAGACCAGCCTGAGCTACAAAAGTGAGCTCAAGGCCAGCCTGAACTGCATAGCGAGACCCTGTCTCAAAAAGACAAAAAAAAAAAAAAAAAAAAAGCCTAATGGATGGAAGCACTTGGACATCTTAGGGAATTTTTACAAAGAAGTATTATTATTATTATAAAATCTGCATATAACTTATACATTACATTGAAAATAAAGTGATATGTCTGAAAGCCATGTTCAGCGAGTTATTTTACATGCAAAAAACTGTTTGGTATTGTCAAGAAATGTGAGAAATAATTCATCATGTTTTTTTTGTGATGCTAAATTTAGAGTAAGGTCGTCCTGTTTTTGAAGATAGTCTACATTTGAAATTGTCTTTCAATTCCTGAAAAGACTAATCTTCCTCAGATTCTTCAAAAATCAGGTTTTTCCCATGGGCTTAATTTCTTTAGAAGAGGAAACAGACTTTTAAAAAGCACATCTAATGGCTTAATTGGAAGGTTATTTTTGACTAACCCGACCTGGTCCTGAATTCCATCCATAAAGGCTTTGCTTGCTTTCTTGTGGCATTTTGGAGACTTAGACACAGATTCAAAGTGGGAAGAAGAAATGCTGAGTATGCATTCTCTATAAGATGTTTGAAAGCATAGAAATGAACGGCAAATAAATATTGCTCTACTGAGGGAACTGAATACATAATGGAACTAATAAATATATTTTTGTCTCCCTCAATTTTTCTGTATATTTTGTCCAATAGAACTTTTAACTGGTCTTTCAGAAAAGAAACCAGAATGTTTATGAATTTAAATAATTCTGCTTTATTTCCTTTAAGTTAAAAACCATTTAGGCAATGTTTTCCACAAGGCACTTAATGCTGACAGAAAAGAATCCTTATCCTACACCGGCCTTTTCTAACTTAATCCCTTGTTCTTACTGTTCAGATTGGAGATAGGAAAAGTGTTCTGAGACTGATTCGAAATTATTCAATTTGCAACCACTGGACTGACTCGGGGAAAATAGTTCTTTTCATTTTCAGTCATGGTGTCAAATACATTTAGGCTTCTTACACGGTAACTGTGGACTCACACAGAAAAGGACTATTTTTAATTAATGACAGGAAAAGAGGTTGAAAATGTAATATTCTGATTTAGCTTTTATGATTTACCATGCTAGTTTGGTGTCATGAATTTCCTTACTAATTAATATTTACTTTTTCATTAATCAGTGGATAAATGCACAGTAACTCAGATTTTTTTACTTGGCAGTTCTATCTTCTTTCTTCACTAGTACATCCATACATGTAGAAGTTTATTATAGCTGAGTATTTATTACCCTTTATATACTACTTTCACATTAAAAGTGCTCACACTTTATCCTACTCTAAATATTTTTACATTTTAAAATGTAATCAGATTGTGTTGTGTTGTGTTACACTTAACTTCTTTCTAAAAATATTTGTTAAGTTGGTAGGATGGTTAATATATTATAGTTTTGTAAGCTTAGTTTTAAGGTAAACACATCATCTATAAGGCTATTTCATTTTGATTTGTTTAAGTTTGTGAAGGTAGACTCTCTTTCAAGTTAAGTTACGTTGTGCGTGCGTGTGTGTGTGTGTGTGTGTGTGTGTGTGTGTGTTAACAAGAAATTCACTTTCTTCATCTGTATCAATTGTGGCTACTAATGCAAGTATATTTGGTTTTCTATAACTGTTTGGTCTTATTTGTCCTTATATGAAAAAGCAAAATTATTTTACATTCTAAAAACTGAATAAAGCAGAAACTGATTTTAAGTACTATACTCTTTGAGCTGATACATGAGTAGAATTTTCTAATTGTCATTACTGGTGTTAATAAAGTAACTTTCTTTTTGAACTGACCCTATACCCTTTAACCAAAGTGAACTATTATTTTTCTGTACCAGAATCTGCCCTTACCCCAATGCTTGTACAGTTCTACATTGGGCAGGTTGTCTTTTCTATCTTTGTCCTTTCTAGTCCTAATTCTTACATTTACATAGCAGGAACTGCATCAAAGTCTTCCTGTTTGATGCCAGGGCAGGTTCAACTTTGAGGTGTTATTTTTGCTTGGGTTTGAGAACACTTCATTTTCATACAGATAAACCACGTGTGTCCTGATTCCTAAAAGCCATTTTAGTCTTTACTTTGAGTTCTTTACCTTGGTCCCTGGGTTCCAAGCATGCTTTAGTCTCACACTCTTCCTACTCCCCCCAAAAAATAAGTTCCCAGGCTTACCCTAGCTTCCCAAGCTCTCCCGCTTGTTCTCTTTGGCACATGTTCTAGTAACATGCTAGCCTGTTGTGCGCTAGGATAAAAACAAAGGAACCAGATCCTTTTGAAAGCTTTTTACATGCGGATACTTATGCATAGATTTCAAGGAAAGGTCAAGAATGAAAAAATGAATGCTCCTGGTGGGAATGAGTAACTAGATGCCTTTTCATGCCGTATATTAACAAGGGGGATTTTGAAAGGAGGAAGGGAGTGGAAAGAAAAACAATTCTTATTTTATCATCTTAAATTGTGGATTACCATTAGATTTCTAAGAGAAAAACATTATCAAACATAACTATTTTAGGACTGAATAGGTGATACATGTTTTTATTTCATGGATCCGGATGAAATGAATAGTTAGAAAAGAGAAGAAAAAAGGTGAAGATAGACATAGAGAGACTTTTACTTTTTAAAACAGCTCAGTGCTGATGTCAGCTTTAGGCCTATGACTAAGTCACATGGAGGCTAAAAGTTGTAGCATCTTAGAGAATCTGCTATGAAGGAGAAACGGGAAAGAAAGGCAAGAAGAACTTGGTTCAGGTGGAGAAGTCTCCCCAGAGGGACTGGCAGCTATGCAAAGACTGAAGTAACCTACATTTGGTGCAAGCTAACTGTGCTTAACTATAGGCATGCCTAGAACCTCACTTCTGATGTTCAGCAAATGTAATGGTGACGGATAGTTGGTGAAAGCTTCTGGCATGCTGGTAAGCATCCCAGGTTCCCCCTGAATGTACTTTGTGCTACCTTCCCTGCATTCTTTACTGAAAATGTGTACAGTCATCTTATCATTTGTCTTAATATACCAGTTTATATAGCTACATTTTAACCACACGGTTTGTGAGCTATAAAAGATTTCTCATAAATTTTGTGCCTAGGGCTTTTCTAAAGCCAGGATATGCTTCCAAATGTCATGGTGGTTAATATAAAAATAAAGTATCCCCCATGATGTTGGAATTTGGTGGATGGTCACTTTTACTAAGTTCCTTCTTTCTACTGATGGGCAGGGGATATCTTTGCATCTGCTATTACCCTCTTTGATATCTGTTTTCAAAGTACTGTAATTTTCAATGTATAGATTTTTTACTTTCTTTACTAGATTGACTCCTAAGCGTTTGAGTTTTTTGTGGGGGGTCATGGCTTCACGAAGGGCATAGTTTTCTTCATTTCTTCCCAATGACTTTGCTGTTTGTATACAGGAATACTATGGGGTTTTGAATGTTCACTTTGTATCCAGCGACATTATTGATTTTGGTCATTTGATCTGTAGTGTTTTAGTGGAGTTTTGGAGGTTTTCTATGTAAAATATCGTGTCATTGGGAAATAATGATAATTTAGCTTTCTGATTTCCTACCCTTATTTTGTTTACTTTTCTTATCTAATTGCTCTGGCTAAAGTTTCAAGAATTATATTAAATAGGAGTGGTGATAATGGATATCTTTATCTTGTTCCAGGTTTTAGAAAGAAAGCTTTTAGTTTTGTTTTTTTTTTAATTTTTTATTTATTTATTTTTTCTTGTTTCAGAACCTTTGTTTGTTTATTCACTCATTTTCATGGCCGGCTCAGCCCACCCCGAGGGCAGGGCTGGCGCAGTATGTGGTGCCGGGGATCGAACCGCAGTCCCTGAAGCCGCCCAAGCTTTCCCAAGCAGGCGCTTTAGACCACTGAGCCATCCCGCCAGGCCCCAAGCTTTTAGTTTTTGACTATTTAGGAAATAACATAAACAATCAGCAACTTCATCTCATCCTATCAGAAACGTCTTCACAACAAAGGAAATCATCAACAGAGTAAAAAAGACAACCCACAGGGTTTTCCCCCAGACAAAAGACAATGCAGAACATATAAAAAAATTGAAAAGAATCAGAAATCTCTAATTTAATGACCTGATCCAAGAATGGAAATCTAAAATAAATGCACATTTTTCAGATGAAGGAACACAAATAGCAAATAAATATGTGAAAAAATGTGCACCACTAATCACTTGACAGATTTGGGGAACAGACATATAACTGCAAATTAGTTTACTCTGCATTATTATATCTAGTGACACTTGGAGTATTTCATTTCCTTGTTAGTGTACACAATGCTTACATCTCTTATTATTCATTGTAATTAATATGTTAAAACTGAAATTGACAAAAAAATGATATTGAGATTTCATTTCACTCCAGAAAGAATAGCTTTGCTCAAGAAATCAATGAATAACAAATGCTGGTGGGGTTATGAGGAAAAAGAATCCCTCTCTGGTCTTGGTGGGAATATAAACTGATGTAACCATTGTGGCAATCAGTGTGAAGATTCCTCCAAACCTAGGGTTGTGCAAAGCTATTTTACTTCTGCTATCTTCCCAGAAAAATTAAAAACATCAGAAAACAGTGATATATGAGCACCCACATTTGCAGCAGCACAGTTTGTACAGGTTAAATCTTAGAAACAATGCAAATACCCATGAATGAGAAAAAAAGTTATTGTTTGTATAATGGAATACTACTCAACCATAAAGAAGGATAAACTTGATACATTTCTAGGTAAATGAATGCACCTTGATACCATACTGTTAGGTGAAATAAATTGGACATATATGTGAAAATATTGCATTGCCCCTGATATAAGCAGCTGAAAGAGTAAATAATAGATATTGTGAAATACAAAGAAATTGTTCAAAAAGAAAGAGGAGTTAGAGAGAAATAAGGTGGAAAGGAAAGAAAGAACAAGGGAATAGTACTCTGAAAATTCCACCTCAATGTCTGAGACTTCTTTGATATGTGCCTGCATTTTCTTTTCCCTGCTATACCACACACTTATCTTTATTATGGCACTAGGAGAGCAGGTTCTGTGAAATCTCACACACATTTCAGTAATCTAATTTGCTTGTATGTTCTCTGCAGTAACAAGTCTAGGTAGAACCAGGTGGCAGGAGATTCCAGACAACGTCAGTGCCAGAACTGAGGCAGGCTACAGGGTTTGTTAAAGTCTTTCAGGAATCATTCATATTATCACCTCAGATTATAACTTCAAACTCTTTCTGGACAGTTATTTTATTTCCTAGGATAACAGATTCCGAAGAAATGAATGGGATTTTTATGTCCTAGTGCATGGTATGGCCTCTGTCACATAGTAGATGCTTAGAAAAAATGTGGGGGTTTGGGAGGTAAACAAATGAGTAAAGAAGTGAGCTCTGAGGAGTAGTCATGCAGGCAGATAACCCTGTCAGTGCACAAGCCCACGAGGCCATTCACATCATAACAGAATTTGAAAGCTCCAACAGACCTACTATATTTCTGCTCCACAGTCCGTGCACTTGGATAGCGCCTCATTCCACACATGTTCTCATGTCTATTCCCTAGCTTCATTCACTTTTCGACTCAGGGAGACCTGTGCTAACTAACATGTCTAGAACAGGGCGTCCTCATTGTATTGCTACATTTTTTTATTTAAAGAGTATAAAACAATACAATTGCCACAGTATTTTAAAACAAGATGATAAGAAATTAACAACAGTTATGACATTTTGTGCAGCCTTACTTCTTCACAAAACATCTTATAGTCTGATTTTGTTTGTATATGTGTGTTTAACAATGGCCATACCAGAATGTTAAGAATGTAAGTTCTAGCTGAGTAGATGTTTTGTCTCAGCGTGTGGGTCTGTTTGTGACATATACTACATTCCAAGAAAACAGTTGTTGGACAGATAAACTCTCACGCTCATGGTGTAAGATTTAGATATATGATTTCTTGTACATTAGGATCAGCAGCCATCACCATTTGCTCAGAACTGAAGTCATTACCAAGTTGCAGTCTTTTCAATATTAAAACTCTGATGGGTAGGCTATGCTTATTAACTTTCACTTTAGCTTCTTCTCTTCTCATTCATCTGTTTTGTGATCAATTATTTATTGCTTTCCTTGTAACAGGCATTGGTTTAGGTATTACAAAAATAGCAATGAAAAAATCAGGTCAGTTGTCTGCTGTCAAAGTTTATATTGTGTTGGAGATGTGTTAGTTTAAACTAACAGCTCATGGATGCTGAGGTCCACTGTAGGCGTTATGATAGATGTTAGACTCTATTTCAGGAATCGTAGGAAGCTGTTACTGATCCACTGCTTGCCCGAAGAGATCCAAGGCATGATTGGGTTGATTCTGTGATGTAGGGGAAGGCTCAATAGCTGTTGCCGCAGAGGGCTCTGCTGCCTTGCCCTCTGGCGAACACCTCCATTCAGCTATTAGCTGAAACATAAAGTTCACATATGTCTCAACTTACAAACATTCTAAGTCTCTCCAAGTTAATATTATTAATCAATAAACATCTAGTGGCTGGAACATTACCAGAATTGTCCTAAAGAAAGCTGGAGAAGGCTAAGTTCTTGCTCCTTTTCCACATTAACCTCTGGGCCTAGAACATAATGTGGCAGTGTATTATAGATCCAGACTTCACTAGCCCGAGACTTTTCTTTTGTTCTTCAAAAACCTTCCCTACTTAAAAAAAAAAAAAAAAAAAAGGTCTTTCTTTCTTATTACTTGACACTCTAAGAAAAACAAACAAACAAACATATTGAATTATTGCAGATATTCAGGGTTATTAGTATGTTATCAGCCACTAGATAATTTGAGTTCATTTTAGAGATAGTTTCCTGAAGATAATTTAGTGTGTCTGGCGGCTGGTGCCCGTAATCTTCTGCACTGTGTCATCCCAGTTTTGGACTGTGTTGACTCCCCTCGCATGTAGGCTCCGCCTTGAGCAGCTTCAGGAAATGCCACATGCATTTCAATTCTCCATTTCATGTTTTACTCACCTTCATATTTCTCCCCTGACTATGCTACCTTTCTTTTTACCTTCTGGCCAGGAGGCTTATGAAAAATTTGGTAAACCTTTCATTTTATCAAATTTATGTTTTCAACACTTTGATGTCAGTAATAGCGTCCCTGATCTCTGCAAAGGCATCAGAAATTTCCTTCATATAGTAGGGATGTGGGCAAAAATGGCATTTGAAGAACACTTGGCTCAATGTATGCCTTCTTCCACTCCCTCAGCATTCTCTTCAAGCAGTTTAATTATGCAAATAAGCCTCCTCCGCAGAGGGGCTGGGGGAAGTGTGGCGGAGCAAGGAACAGTGCAGAGAAGCGCTAGACAGGAATTAGGCCAAGAATATCCACACTTCCTATAT
Source organism: Myocastor coypus (assembly GCA_004027025.1). NCBI lineage: Eukaryota > Metazoa > Chordata > Mammalia > Rodentia > Myocastoridae > Myocastor > Myocastor coypus. The sequence goes on along the minus strand of PVJA010016342.1, from coordinate 10,093 downwards.
TGAGAAAGTTCCCAGGGACATGTTTTTTTTCTTTCCCGCCAAGATGAAAACTAATTTAAAAGTCTGCTCTTTTAACTTCTTTTACATTTTTCTTCTGCCCTATTTCCTGTTCTAAAAGATTGGATTTTTTAAATGTCAGTTTGTTTTAGACATTTTAGTGTCTCTGATTTCCTTTAAAGACTTTCATAGTAAAATAACAGCAGTGTTGCTCACATAAATGCTTTTAACTTGTGTGGTGAAAGGGTCTTCCTTGTAACCTTTTTAGGATTAGCACATTGAGACTGACTGAGAGATGAAATCTAAGGATGATGATGGAGGAGCTAGCGATGGACAGTTCCACGCAACTGTTATGTTCTGTGGTGTACTTGATCCCAGAGTCCTGGAACAAGATGGGGTAAGGCTGCCCACGCTGTATACAGCTGCTTTGAAGGGCTAGAGCATCACAGTACAATAGTTAAAGAAGGCAATGTTTATAGTTAGTATTTAACCAGGCCTAGTAAAACAGTATAAGCCTTTGACTTTATTTTATCTTTCACAGACTTAAGTAATGAAAGTTTCTCAAATCCTTCTAGAGATTAGCTAAAGCTAAAGTATGATGTCATAATCTCAAAGTTTTAATGCATAGGCAAAAGCACAGTGCTCACTAGAGTTCTAACCTAGGATCCACGGGCTGCTGTTGGACTGGTCCTGAAAGGCAGTGATGTGGGGAGAAGATGGGTGGGATGGGCAAAAGGCAAGAAAGATTCCTATTTAATTCTTCTATTGAAAGAAGAATTTCCATGAAAATGAAATATTCTGAAATCACAAAATAAATTTGAATAAATTCCAAATGCAGAGTATATACAGACAAAAATTCACACAGCTTAGCAGAATAAAACAAAATTTCAAAATAAAAATTATATAGGGCTGGGGAGATGGCTTGGTAGACTAAGCGCTTACCTGACAGGAACAAGGTCCTGAGTTCTATTCCTGGCACCACACACACACACACACACACACACACACACACACACAGAGGCACAATCTAAAACTTAAGAAATTCTATCAAAAGTCTAAGAATGACCATGAATATTAATAACATCAATACAGATCAGAATCTATGAGATACAACTAAAACAGTAAGGGGGTGGAGGAAAGGAATTTTACTTCTATGTATATTGTATAAATGTAATATATATAAATAATGCATGTATGAATAATTCATTATTTATGCAAATAGATTGTTAAACATTGACTCAAAATTTATAAAAATATTGAAAAAGAAAAATAAAATTGATGAATGTGAAAAAGAATGACAAAAAGAAGAAAAGTAATTAAGTTCACTCAAAATCTATTTATTTGAAGAAAACCTAACTCAAGGGTGTGCCTGTCTATAAGTGATACCATCTAGAAAAATTTTAAAAATATATTTTTTAAATTGATGTTTGATCTCTACTCAGAGATTATAATTAAACTGAAGTATAGGGCTAGGGCTAGGTGTCAGGGTGAACATCTTAGGGGATTTTCAGGTATCACCTGGGTTAGAAACCACTGATATAAGATAGGAAAAATACATCTGGTGTGCAAATAGAAAAAATAATACTAATAGAAAAACCCCAAGTTACATTTGTATAGTCTCCAAAACATACACATCAAAATAATATATAAAATTTTATGAGAATGAAACTACTATAAATTGGAAGAAACAAATCATAATTAAGTACTTTTTTCAGGAATTCAAGAAAAGTTCAACAGTAGAAAAGTCTATGGAAATCAATCATCTTTGTAGATGAAAAAGAAATTACTATATTCTATTTAAAAATTGTACTGAAATCATCTGACACTTTGCAATGTAAATTTAGAATTTTGGGACTATCAGAAATACTAGGCCTAGCATAGAACTTTTTGACTTGAAAATATTTTACAATTCCATTTTCTCTCACGTCATTCTTTTTTGCAGTGCCCACCCTTCCTTAACCACTAACTAATATCATCCCACACTTCAGAACTTAATTAAAGCTTTGATTTATCTACAAGAAACAATTTCTGCTAAAAGTTAGCAGAAAGGTAGGTCACGATTAGCTATTGTATCTCTGAGTTTATTGATTTATTTTCCAAATATATCCTGCTGAAGTATACATGACTGTATAATAAGGATCATGTTACATGTGGATTTGTCCTTGCAGTACGTACTGCCTCATTCTCAGGACATAGTGTGTTTCTTTTTGCACTTCAGTCCATAGGGAGTTGGAGAAAGTGAATAAACAGCTTTATCTCAAATCGTGGTAAAGATGGTATGAGTGACACACTAGATCCTAATGAGTAATGGTCACAAGCACTGTCTTGACTTTGTACTCGTGTTTTCTTTATTCAGCCTCAATGCAGGAAGCAGCATGGTTGTCTTTGGTGCAAACCTGACTAGGTCATCTTCATATCAAAACACTTTATTTTCCTCCTTCAGCTATAGATTAAAGAATATACCCCAGGGGCTGGAGAAATAGCTCAGGGGCACAAGTGCCTGCCTGGCAAGTGCAAGGTCCTGAGTTCGATCTCCAGTTCTGCCAAAAAAAAAAAAAAAAAATATACCCCAGAATGTGGTGTGGCACATTTTATTTTCATCTCTCCTTACTTGCCACTTCTCTCTGGGGTAGAATTAGACTTCCTTTCTCATTCTCCATTGTCATTAGGCATGGAGGCGTCCACTGCAGCTAACGACTCTCAGCAGGAGGCCCTGTGCCACCCAGAGGCGTTAGCTACCAATGCTGTTGCTAACTTTTTCTGTCACAAGAATAGCGGTGTCTAAGTGGGGAGCCCATCCCACTTGTATCCCAGAATAAAGAAGATTCCTCAGGCACTCAGGGTCAAAATATACATGAGGAATATGTCTTTCTCATTTAAAGTCAGTGAGAGTTGAAGGTTGTTTACTACCATGGGAACCTGAACACTCTATGTAATTTGATTCCTGCCTGCTCTGCAGTCTCGCTTCTTGCTCTTGTTTTGTGCTTCACTTTAAATTCTCCCAGGTCCAGCACTTCCTGTTCTTACCACACATTAAGACATTCCCCGTCATGAAGCTTTCCATGGCCAAGCCTTGGATAGTCTCGCCTACACGACTGCTCTCTCTATTTCTCTATCCCTTCCTCTTAGAAAAGCCACCTTACCCAGTTTTCTCTTATTAAACTGGTGACCCATTATTGAGCATTTCTTGTACTTCTCAATTCTGCTGGTTATACTTGTTTTTCTCCGTGGTCCTGTGACAACACATTAATTAATGATTAAGTAAGTTTTCTTTCTTTTGTTTCACCTTATTCAGTATAGGAACTGTGTCTCATTTATTTTCATTTTTTATTTTTTTGTGGTCAGCTCAGCCCACCCTGGGGGTGGGATTTGCATATGGTGCCGAGGATCCAGCCCTGATCTCTGTGCCTTTGCCTAAGTTTGCCTAAACAAGAACTTTAGACTGCTGAGCAATCTTGGCAGCCCTCTCATATACTTTTATAAACCAGACATTAGCATAATACCGGGCACAGAATAAATACTGATCGAAAGCTTACTGAATAATTATATTTTCTCTTCAGATAAAGTAGGACATAACTAAGGATGCACTGTGACCAATCTTCACATTCAAGCAATCAATCACTTAAGATGGTTGATAGAAATAGCTGAAGTAACTTTAGGAAGGATAGCTGCATTGTAAGAATTAGGTACTAAAAGCGGTAGGAGTTTTCCAAGCATTCTGCAGAGGGTTGTTTCTGTGACCCTCTCACCTCTAGTAAAAGTGCTCAATGAAGTCTCTTGGGGCTCCCTACCACACTGTGAGTGTTCAGTTGCGGCAGTCACTACATATTATTTCCTAATTTTGGTTTTCTTGATGCCTCCCCATTACGCTAAAAATGCAGCGAGGGTAGGCTCATGACTTCAATCTTTTCTTACGCATAATAGATGCCCTAGAAAGCCTGATGGATAAATGAGGGAGACGATGTTGGCAGAGATGAGGTGAAAGCCTGTTAGAACACTTGGTGACATCGTGATGTCTCTTGGCATGAGAATCCCAAATAAAGAGGCACATATCCAAACACTAAGTATCAATTCAAATTGAAGTAACTACGCAACATTTCTCCAGGCAACGGTCTTATCAAGAAAAGATAATGAACACACAATTTAAAATTTGATGCCTTAAATCAACATTTCACTAGCTGTAAGTGGAGTTACTATTTTGGGTGAAGAATACAGGACACTGAAAGATGCAGGTACAGAGGACTTGCTGTTCTGCTTTCAACGTCACCCCAGTTAAAAATACACATATGGAAAACACAGCTGTTAGAAGGAACATTGCAATAATTATACAACTCAACATTAAAAGCTGCTTGCTTAATAAACAATTGCTTTAGAAAAGGAAAAGTAATTCATAGATTACAGTCCATAAAATCCCATCAGTGTTCATCATTGTCCTGCATAAGTCTTTATGGCCCTCACTGTGCATGTGTCATAATGCACACAGACTCATGTACATACCATATACAATTGCATGCCACACACACACACACACACACACACACACACACACACACACTTGTGCATATCATTTCAGTAAAAAGCAAGTATGCACAATAAATATATACGTTTTTTAGTACTGGGAATCAAACTCAAGACCTTGCACTTGCCAGGCAGGTGCTTGTGATGGTGAGTTATGTCCCTGGTGCAAAAACACTTTATTTTTTAAAAAATCTTTTTTCGCTCATTTATGTATTTGATAAAATATCACTATGCATCTCAAACTCATAGTGATCCTCCTGTTTCAGCCTTCTCAGTGCTGGGATTACAGGCATACCCAGTTTCAGTGGCTGGCATGGCAGGCCCCTGACGGGGCTGGCATGGAATGTGCTGCCAGGGATTAAACCCTGTCTTTGGGTTTGCCAGGCAGATGCTTAGACCACTGAGGCAACTCTCCTGCCCATAAATACTTTTAAAAGATGACTAAAAAGGGTTAAAAAGCCAAAAATATTTACTTTAGGGATTACTTTAAATGTCAATATTATTTAATATTTCTATCTATATATAAATTTATAATAATTTCATATTGAGATTAATGTTTCCTAGAAAACCATTGCTTGATTTTTAAATGTTTTATATGCTTAACTCAGATTAAATAATTATTCTATATCAGTAGTCTCTTTCCAAAGAAAAATTATGAATATATAGTAAGTTTAAACCATGTAGAAAATGCAATGTTTGTAGGGCACACTAAGTTATTTATTCTTTTTTTTTTTCAGAACTGGGAATTGAACTCAAGTCCTTACACTTGCCAGGCAAGTGCTTATTCTACTAAGCTATCTCCTCAGCTTATACTAAGTTATTAAATTTGCATTTATGCAGTACTTATTTGGTTCAGAAAAGCACGCAAATAGAGATTAAACAAAACAAGTAAAAATAAATTTCCCATAGTTTTGAATATATCTAGAGATAATATACACAGTGTGATACATAACTTATTAAATGTAAATATATTTAATAATTATAAATGGAAAGTTTTGTATATAAACGTATCAAATATAATTATATATATTACATAGTATGTAATATTGCCTTGGTTCTCAAGCTTAATTTATTCTATAATTCTGGGGAACATGGTAATGATCATGCTCATCATTCAGAGTGCAAATGGAAGCAAAATTTTGCCAAAGTATTACTGATATACATATGTATATATAATAGCTCATTATTAAGGAATATTTAAAATATAAAAAGATAAGAAAAGAGAGTGAAGAAATGCAAGTGGTCATCTCTTCACATAAGTTTTCACTTTAGTCCTTCACTTTGCTAAACAAATTATATTTCTGAAAACATTACGCACTGGATTAAAAATCCAAAATGATTATTTAGGAGAAATTCTATGCTTCTTTGCAGATTGTATAAGTTGGTAGGAAAGTTCCACAGACTCACCTCGATAGCCTGGTCCCCATCAGTAGGGAAGTCCACAGGCCCCTCCTATGCCTCTGGGTATTCTGTGATCCTCCCTCTCAGAATCCTAGGGCAGAAAGATTTGTTCTGTCCAGCATCCTTATCTCTCTCTATTTCTATCTCTGTCTCTATTTCTGTCTCTCTGTCTCTGTCTCTGTCTCTCTTTATCCCTATCTCTCTGTATCTCTTTTTTTTGTCTCTCTGTGTCTGTCTGTCTGTCTGTCTGTCTGTTTTGTCTTTGTCCTTTCTGTAGAGATTTTCTATTCAATCCTGAAAGCTCATTAAAAGATCTTTCCAGGAAGATTTTCCTGATATCCCATCAGTGGCCACTCATTTTGTTTTGTTTTAAATAGCAAGAAAAGTAATACAGTCAGATGTTTTCATTATCTCACCTCCCCCTAATTATTTTCAGTTTGAAGAACAAATTTTTTAAGCCTCTGGCCAGTCATAAAATGAGAAGAGTATTAGGACTTATCCCATAGAGTAGTTTTTTTGTTTGCTTATTTTTTCTGATACTGGGGTTCTCAATTCAGGATCCTGCTCTTGCCAGGCAGATGCTTATGCCACTGAGCTATATACCACACCAATTTGGGGTAGTTTTAAGATTAGTGAGAACTCATGTGTCAAATACTCAGAATACTGCCTGACATCAAATAAGTGCATCTCAATTAATATTGCTATTATATTTTGATAAGATAATTTCCTCTCAAGCTTTAGCAGAGAAATAAATTTACATCCAGCTAATATGAAAAAGAAAATGCAATTATCCTGTGCAAATATGCATGACTAAAAACTACACAAATTTAGAACTAATAGTTTTCATTTCCGTAGTAGACAGTTATTTAAGATTTACTTTAGTTTAAATATGAAGTCTCATCACATATGCACACAGTGAAGGCTTGGATCCCAAGTGCAGCAATCCTCAGAAATAACTGGGTCATGGGGCACTGAGGTCATCAGCAGGTTGATCCACTGATGAGTTCACAGCTGAATGCACTGTTCAGAAGCAGGCACCATCTGGAGAGAGGAGGCCACTCTGGCATGCCTTTAGGGGAATGCATGGTCCTGGTCCTATCCTTTCTGATTCTTCATTTCTCTGTTTTCCAGCGGCCATGAGGCAAGCAGCCTTGCTGTACCACGCCTTTCTGGTGTTTCCACCTTGCGGCTCACTGATCATGCACTAAAGCCTCTGCAACTATAAACCAAAGCAAAGTGTTCCTCCTCTTAACTTGAGTATGTCAGGTAATACATCCCTGAAATGGATATCTGGATAATACAGTTATTGTAGGTCGGGCACTGTGCTTGATGCTAGGCACGCAAAGATGAGTGCTATGAATCATTGTCCTCTAGGTTACAGAAAAAGGGAGAGAAAGAAACAAGTGCATGCACATTTGTAATATGTTGTGTTGTATGTAGTGACAGAGACATGCATGGGCATGGTGAGGAATGTGAAGGATGGGAGGCTAGCATATACCATGTCAGAGAAAGTCAGCTTCTCAGAAGAGGAATTTAACAAAGTCTGGAAGAATAGCTGTTATGGTTTGTGTATAGCTGTACTCCCAAAGCCTCACGTACTCATAGGGCGGCTTCTGGAATTTGTAACTGATTATTGTGGAAATGTGTGCTGCCTCTCGCCTGGGGCAGGCGATTTGCATTTCAGTGTCAGGTAGGAAGAGAAGCTAGCTGCTTGAGCAGCTGCTAGCTCTGCCATTGCTCTTGCTCTCTGCCCACCATCATGGAAGGTTGCCCTCTGCCATGTGCCAGTCTGCTTTGGACCCAGCTGAATATGAACTGAAACCTCCAGTAACAGTGAGATAAATAAAGCTTTCCTTCCTTCATTTTGAGTGTCGGATGTTTGTCCCAGCAATGAGAGAAGAGTAACTAAGACAATAGCAAAGGTTAAACCCATGAAATTGGGGAGCACTCTGGGAGAGAACCAAGATGAAGGGGACAAGGGTACACAGACAGTTCACATGAAGAGAAGGGAGAGGGAAGCCCACCAGATGAAGCCAGGAGGAATGAGGAGAGGACATCATGAAAGATCCTTTTTGTTAGTTTAACTATGAAGTTATGTGCAGAAAGTTTAAATAGAAGTTTTAATTTAATACACGATTGGAAAAATAAAAAATACACAAAACATTATTCAGTGGATAAAACTTCTTCAGCTTGTGAATAAAAATCATTTTGAACATTTCTACAGTGTAAAAGATTTCTACTTTAAATTATTCTTCTATTCTGATAAAGTGTATAATTTCTAATGCTGCAAAAATCACTGCAGTATTGCTTTTATTTTTTTTTTTTTCTTTATAGGGAATGTAGTTTCCAGATATTCAGAGATTTAGATTAATGATGGTGATTACATACCATGATCAAAATTGTGAAACATAGGCAAGTTAACATTATTCTCTACTGCAATGTTTGACTTTTTTTTTTTCAGTAAAGTGAAACAGAACTAGGGGCAAAAAGATGATGTCCCAAGGTACTTGTAATAGAGTCACTGAGCCTGGAGTCACACTCCAACATGGACATTTCTACTAAGGTAAAGCCTTTTAGTGAAAGGCTAAAAGGGTAACAATTTTCCATCATTTTTAAAGGAGATATTTTATAATCAGTAGATCATTCTTTGAAAGAAATGTTTTATATTATGAAGTGTAGCGTTTCTTTTAAAAAAGACTCCATAAGAATGCTGATATTTTACAACATCATATCTTTCCTTACCCTCTGGACTATATATATCAGGAGCTAGATATTTTGTGAATGTAAGTGGTGCTTGTGTGTACCTTTAGAGATAAACTGACATAATTTAATGATATTACCAAATGATTATTTCAAGAGTTACAGGGCTTCCCAAATACCCACTTTAACAGAGACTTGATGGAAGTCTTTATTATCAACTAGCAGGTGTCAGCCACATCTAGGTTGGACTCTGATACTACCAGCTAGTTTTCTTATTGAAATTCTTCAGCTCTTGTGAATTTCAGCATTGTTGAAAAGACGTGGTTTGTAGAACTAATAGTAGTTCTGGCTTTGCCACTTCTTTATGTGACCTTAGGAAAGTTTCTCAGCTCTTTATATCCATTAGATGGGAAAAATCTTAGCACACATGCATTTATGGAGAACTGATAACAGCTCCTGGTACATAATAATAATTCAGTAAATGCTAGTCTCATACTTTTTTTCTAATGCATATTATCTGAGGTTTTATATAGATCAGTTTTAAGATTTTAGTTCATAGAAATATTCTAGTCACAATTACTCTTGTCATCATCGTCCTCATAATGGTAGGCGTGGTGGGAGCCAAGCAGTTGTCAAGAAGCTACCTAAATAAGAGTCATAGGATCACCATTCAGAGGTGCATGTCCTGATTAGAGAACCAGTGCATGCAGTGAGCTCTATTCCTTCAACCATATGGGAGAATGCAATGAAACAGTGCCAGTGTGAATAAGGTATATTCTACAAAGATTAAGCAAGAAAGTTGTAGGAGAATAGCATTGTGGGTACATGGGAAGAGCAAGAAAAATTACATAGATGATATAAAAGCTGCTTAGGAAATGCTTTACATGCATTTTTGCTATAGTAGAATATATTTATAGGGTAAATGTAGGATAAATTTAGAGAAATAGACTTGTGATAATCTTCTGTAAGAAGAGTTCCTTTTCTGCATTGCTTGTTACAGAGACTAGAATTTTTGTCTGAGTGGCTAATTTGGTTGCTGTCAGCTGAGGGATTTTTATAACAATACCTGGAGAATTTTTAATCCAATGCTTTTTTTAAACACTGCAATATGAGTATGTTATGAATAGTTGCTACTGGAAATAACCAAATGGCTGATGTAGAGCATATCTAATTTCAAATTCTGCATCCTTTTCTTTATAGCTCTGCACCCATGTAAGAAAAATTTGAACTGAGCAAACCAGGATGAGAAAATGTCTAAAATAATAAAGCTAGTCAAGAAATGCCAGCTTCTATTGCAGTTGATGCTAATAAAACCCAGTCAATGGAATGAGAACAATGTATATTTAACTAGAGCACAGTTTTATACATTAATCCAGTATCGTTATGTACTGCTATGTAAAATTTCAATTCCTTAGTCTCAGAAATGTGTGGAAACTTCTGGGTGTATAGCTTTCTATGGTATTCTAGTCTTTTTTTT